>JBBPLE010000333.1:0-21631 GCA_038089675.1 Boletales sp. KT-2023b | reverse complement strand
GAGCAGCCCAAATGCCAGCGCACCGAGCCATGTGATCACGACAAACCCCGTTTAGGTTACCATGAACTCTGGCGTCGGTTCGTGATGTGATCAGTAGGATCTCATGGGCCGATGGCGCGTTCTTGATTGAAGTTGATTCACCCTGTTCCGCAGCGAGCAAGTGAAGAACGACGCCACTGGTTGGCACGAGGAAGCATCGATGTTTGTTTGTCGCGATAAACAAGGTTCGAGTCGCGCGACCCGGCAACTTGTGATGTTGCAGTCAGTACGTAGTAGCTTCCCCCGAAAAAGCAGTACTGAATCATCTGGCAGACTTGCTGCACCATGTGATTTCGAGCACATGCGCTCAACGACAGACGCTGCGGTAATTTTGGGCTCGGCGGGATCTTATTCTCGGGTACACTTGGGGAAAAGTGCTGTTCAGCGCTCCGCACTCGAGATGCTCATCGATAACTCGTCGTCGCTCCACATCGCAACATACCCAAATTGGTGAGCCCACTTCGTTATCTGAACCTTCAGCACAAGGCATCCCCACGCTGGCACGTTGGGTGTCGCAAACACCACAAGAATAGGATTCAGAGTCGAGAATATGGACGGAGATGTCCGCATCCGTTGCGATACTTTCTGGAATTTAGTTGCCCATGATGCTTCCTGCGATGTGTTCGCAAATCTTGTATTCACCCTATTGATTTCCTGGGAGGCATAAAAGGCTTCGCGGTATGCTATCGAGGCAGGTCCGACCGCTTCAAAAAGTCGTCTTCCTTGGACGGTCTCCCCTTTCGCCGTGTCTCGCCTTTCGTCTTTCATTCCTCCCTCAGCGATGAGAAGTTTTCTTGCGCAAGTGTTGCTTGTTGGTTTGTTTCACTCCCTCCACATGGCAGAAGCATTCAGCTTCAATGTGAATTCAAACGTGAGTCCATTGGCATGGCTGTCTTCTCTTCTTCACCTTTTCTTTCTCTAGCTGGCGATGTGAGTTATCTCATCTGACCTCTTTGTCGTCCCTTAAATCTCGCACGACCACTCTAGATACTGGGGTCAGAACTCATATGGTGCTACCAATCCAAGCGACACTGTCAACTGGCAACAACCCATTTCGTTTTATTGCCAAGTGAGTCACCACCATCTGCACGTCCTCGACGTGATTAAATGTGGCGTGGATGACAGGACAACACGGTCGACATTATTCCCATAGCCTTCTTGGACGTCTTCAACACGACGGGGGGTTTGCCATCTGTGAATCTCGCCAACGTACGTCCGCACCTGCCATTCCTTATCTCCACACATGCCAAGACGGCCTCGTAGACGTGCAGCACGACCAACAATGGCGTCTTTCCGGGGACTCAGCTTCCCAACTGCACCTTTTTAGCACCCGATATCCAGACGTGCCAGGGCGCGGGCAAGGCGGTGACGATATCGCTTGGTGGCGCGACGGGCGGAGCGTCATTTACGGATGATGCTGAGGGCGAACAGTTTGCACAAATTATTTGGGATCTCTTCCTTGGCGGTACGAGCTCTACGCGTCCGTTTGGTGATGCGGTATTGGATGGGTGAGTAACCGTCGTCGTGCCCATCATGTTATGTATATCTTATTGACGGATAGGATCGATATGGATATCGAGGGTGGGGCGCAGACGGGATTCGTTGCGTTCTTGACGACTCTTCGTCAGCTGATGAATGGGGGTAGCAAACCGTAAGTGTTATTCTGGATGTGCCTATAATATATTCAAACTATTGTCTTTCCAGGTATTACATTACTGCCGGTGAGTGAACGGTACCAAAGTCATACACCATGATCACTAATCGCTGTGACAGCTCCCCAATGCCCTTATCCCGACGCATATATTGGCAACACGTTGAACGCAGTTTCATTTGACGCCGTATTTGTCCAGTTCTGTACGTTAAGTGGCGCAGATTACAGGCCCTTCTTTTTCTCACTGACACGTAGACAACAACTATTGCGGCCTGACCAATTATGACAATACCAACGTAAGCAATCGTAGACAACACTATATAATTATATCTTATTCACCATAACCCCTGTTCCAGGACTGGAATTTTGGTACATGGTAACTTCATCGAACATTATTCCAGATCTCGAGTGTCTCAGGTTCGCAATAGGGATAACTGGGCCAAAACGGTCTCTCCCAACCCCAACGTCAAAGTGTTCATCGGTGCGCCCGCAGCGTCGAATGCTGCTGGGTCGGGCTACGTCGCCGCGTCGACGCTCGCGACTATTATCGACCAAACGCGGAGCGCTTACTCGTCATTCGGGGGTGTGATGCTGTGGGACATGTCACAAGCTTATGGTATGTGTTTCGTTTTTCTTGTCGAGAATCGGAATCACGGACCAGTGCTGACAGCCAACAATGAGTATGATGTGTCTGTCAAGAATGCTTTGACGAACGGGGCCGGAGTACCGGCTACGACGACACCCGTGGCGACAAGTACGCCAACCACAACGAGTACGCCGACCACGAGTACACCGACCACAACGAGCACACCGACCACAACGAGTACACCGACCACAACGAGTACGCCGACCACAACGAGTACGCCGACCACAACCACGACTCCCGCAAAGACAAGTACGCCAACGACCACCGCTACTCCCACCACGACTGTCGGGACAGGATCTTGTGCTGGCGTTTCAGCGTGGGTGTCAAACGTTGCTGTAAGTTCTCCGTTTGTGTCGCGCGTTCAATCACACAGAAGCTTTTTGAACATAGTACGTGAGCGGGAATGAGGTCACATACAAGTGCGTGCTGTCGTTTCGAATTCAAGGCCGCGTGTACTGACAAAGAGGTTGTAGCGGCGATCTCTGGACGGCAGTATCGTGGAACTATGACGAGACTCCGGGGGGTATGTCGTGTATCTGGTTCCATACCCGGGGCAAACGGTGGACTGATGTATTCTCCTTCCCGTGTGACAGGAGCTGCGGGCGCCTGGACGAACGATGGACCGTGTACGAGCAATGCATATGCGACTGGGGCGGCCGCGATCCAAGGCGCGAAAGCGACGTTTGTCGCGACAACCGGTAGCCGGTAAGGAATCAGGGAGACGGAATGGAACGCCCAAGGAGTCAAGTGTATCCATCTATGTATTGCTCTCGTGTACCAAGCTTCGGGAAACGTGATCACGATGTATTATATCCAGTGCCATGTAGTTTGTAGTTTGTAGTCGAAATATTAGAGTGTGCCTTTTGATATAGGTGCAAGTCGGTGTGATATTGGCATCGAAGACCAAACAGTTGGTCATCGTGAACTCCAAGTGTTATGGCTCTTGACAGGTCTGCCTGATCGTGCGCCACGGCAAGCCAATCAAAGGTTCTTCTTCCGACTGCAATACGGTGCTTGGACACGAGTACCACGAGGCCATGCATATTCGACTTGTTTTTCGGTCCGATGCTGATTGTTTGCGGCAGTATGTGTGACCTAACCTTATGGAGATGCTTCAAAAGTTTAGGTGAATGTGAAGTATCAATTCTTACGCCAAGTCAATAATTTGACTGTTTTCTGATCGTCTGTCACCGCACCGTGAGGTGTTCCACGGATTCCTACCTTGAACCTGACTCCGGGTTATAGATCAATTGCCTTTTCACAGCGCTTCACAGGCCATCGCCGACCGTCTAGTAGAAACGGTAAAACTGTTTTTCGTCGATCATGGGTTGAGCGAAGGTCCATGTGGGGTCTGATGGGAAGACGGTCGGTCGGATATAGGGAACAAGCGATGACGATGTGGTCGTTATGACTGGATAGCACGTAGGCGGTATCGCCGCAGAGCGTGTAATCGAAGATGCTTGCTCTGCGAGCAGTTCCGTGTGCTCAGCTACGTGCATTTTATGTTAGTAGGCTTCGAAATTGAGGGTACGGTCGCCGTCTCTCTGGGTTGGATGGTGGACGGCAGTCAAGCATTTTCACGGGACTGACCATAGTACGATCGCCCAGGTCGCCGTTTCACGTTTCGCGTTGCACGATTGATTTTTAACTCTTGATGACGCCCGGCTAAGTGATTCTACCTGCGTGTATGAAGAGCCTTGGCATTGGCGATGGGTTGAAGCTGCGAGGAATAAGTTGGTCAACAACGGTGGAGGTATTGCGGCGATACTCCGGGTCACGAGTATCGAACAACTCGAAAGGGCCGAGCGGTCCGCCGGTTCTTGCGGTCCGCTAGCAGCATGGTGATGGCCGCAAAGGTTCAACGTTCGACGTTCATTCATCATCACCCGGATCCCTTGCGCTGACCCGTGCGCCACGCGGCCCGGGCTTCAAGATTCAATGGTCAGACCACATTTTGCGTGTAACTTTGATTTGCATTTACCGACGTTCGACAGAACGTTCTGATTCACGAAAATATGAAATTTCTGTGCGACCACGTCCTCGCGCATGCATTGTAGCCCTCAGCTGGGAAAGATGTTCCATGATGCAAGACTTCCTGTCCCTGCGGTGCAGTATGACTCGTTGCTGGACACTTGGCGGACCATACATTCTTTTCCGATACTGGTTCACATGGATTGACTTCGCGTAGACAAAGGTTTGGAACGACTGTCGGTTCCACACCGAGCGATTCCCATGTAGTCCCGCACGCATGGATGTCCGCCAACATGGCATACGAGCGCCAGATACACCATAGGTGCGATTCGCGCGAACACCGTAATTCCCAACACGAAACTTCCCCTGCTTTCTCAACCAGGTCCCAATGGCACCATACTATTTTTTCTTCCCTCACAGTCACTGTGCGCATCCACCGGCCCGCCCGGACCAATCGTAAGAATACAATGTGGTATAAGACGAGGGAGCAAGATGGTCGAGGAGACCAAAGAACGAAAATCCGGCTCATCCGACTATGCTCTCTTTGCTGGCGCTCGCTTCTCTCTGTATGCCCGCATACGCGGCGCCACGGGGGAGGTCGTCTAGCGACTGCGTGGGTACGATCGCGTCCCTCGATGACGTGAGCGCCGCCGTCCAGTGCACCACCGTCAACATCGCCTCCTTCACTGTGCCCGCTGGGCAAAAGTTCATGCTCGAGTTGTTGAACGGAACGACCGTCAACGTTTGTGAGTCTCTGTTTGCTGTCACCTTTCTTCTTGCGTTCTATCGACCGACGATTATGGTGACAGTGGGCGAGATTCAGTTTGGAAACTTGAGCTGGGCAGGTCCATTGTTCGAAGTCAGGTGCGTCCACGTTGCCATGATCTGTCGAATGAACTTGCTCTCCGGTTAACATGTGTGTGAACAGAGGGTATGACATCACATGTGAGCCTAGGTGGTCAATCTTCGTTGCGCGTCATACTAACGTACACTCCCAGTTAACGGGAATGGTCAGATCTGGGATGGTGGAGGACCATTCTACTGGGTAAATAAGCACGTTGCGATCGTAAACTAGCTTCATTCGTGATCCATTCCAGGACGGTCTTGGAACCGATGGCGGTGTCACCAAACCCCATCCCATGATGCAGTGTGTACTCTTATTACATCTATTAATCTCATTTCATAATATGTAACAGGGTCGAAATTTCTGGCACAATGACGGTGAGAGAGTCTTTACTATACCTCATAACCCCACCAATCGTCTTTCGTCAATAGGATGTCTACGTCGTTAACTCACCTGCACAATGCTTTTCCTTGACCAATACTGGCCCTCTGTATGTCAGCGGTCTTGTACTTGACGACAGTAGGCATCATTATCCTCTCGCTCTTCATTGGTATTCTCAACTTTCAAATGCTAGGTCAAGGAAACTACCCCAACGCCAACAGCAGCGGCCTTCCTGCTGGTAAGACAATTTGTTTATTTAGAGCATGCACCAGGAACGACCTTGCCTGTAGGTCACAATACTGACGGTTTCGACGTGGCCGGAAGCGATCTGGTCATCATAAACAAGTAAAATATCTTGCCTTTACCTCCCATGACATATTGCTTATATGCGACGCACAGCACGGTGATCAATCAGGTGATGAAATATGATTTTTCCCTCTTTGAATCTAATTGATCAACACGTGTTGCATTCAGGACGACTGCTTGGCCATCAATAGAGGCGAGAATATTGTCTTCCAAGACAATTGCTGCAATGGAGGGCATGGTATATCCATCGTACGTGATCCACATCTGTCGCCTGAATGAGACGTCCTGATAAAGCCCACCGTCTGCAGGGCTCGATCAGCTCCGATGTGACTGTCGAAAATGTCCTTGTGCAGGGCAACACCGTCGTGAACAGGTGCTTAACTTCTAATCGTACATCGAAACGTGTTTTCGAACCAAACTAACCATCGTATAGTCAACAAGCATTTCGCATCAAGACGGACCAGGTTGCGACGAACAGTACCGTCTCCAACGTCACATATAGCGTTCGTCCGATCCACCCGTCTTTGTGCTGGCTTGTGCTCACCCCTCGATCGATAGGACAACACCGCGACAAACTGCACGTCGTACGGGGTGTTGATTACCCAGAGTTACCCCGCATCGCTTGGGACGCCAGGAAACGGCGTCATTATATCCGTTGAGTAGCGTCGTTAGACACGACGAAGATTAGGCGCTTATCGCACATTCGTCCCACAGGATGTCAATTTCTACCCAGGAACGACGACGGTGGTCGCCGCTCCCGATGCGTACATGGTGGCCGTCGACTGCGGCGAAGGGTCTTGTACAGGTTGGTCCACCCGATTGACGAGAAGTGAATGTATTGACTGTTTTCCTGTAGGAACTTGGGACTGGTCAGGACTCCAGACGAGCGGCGGCGAGATTGGCCCGATGACCAATATCACCGTCATTACTGGATTCCCCGAGTAGAGCAAGTGGGCCTTTTTTTCGATCATGGTGTTATCACTGGTTCATGCCGGTGATGGGGACCTTCTACATACATTGATTCATCCGGTATCGTACAACCACATAAATTGTAGTCGCAATTGCTGACATGGCATATCTTGCAAGTCCATCACGTTTTCAAAGTTTGTTGTTTATCAAATACTCCCACTTATCTTGTTAAGATACCAGTAGCTTGCTCTTCAATCCCACTTGTGAGAGCCACCCGTCCAAGATTGTGTTGAACATGGCAGGGAATTCCATGTGCAGCTAGTGTGCACCTTCAGATGACCTTTCGTTGTCCACAAAGACGTACATGCAGGGCTGCCTGAAAAATGTAGTGTCATGTCTCCACGAATGCAGAAGGTCATTGTGGTCGGCTGTGGTAAATATTGAGCCACATCCGGGAACTTGGTTACTGTCACCCAGTCTCAGATAGTCCCTGGACGAATTAGACGATTTGATGACTGCGCGGTGAACCTCGAAGTGCATATATGTACCACAAGAGTACAGAAAGAACGAGTTGGGGTATCGATTTCACTGCTCGTAGGCAAATCTCCATGTTCCGTGCTTGCTCTGATGCATATATCCTTATTAGCAAATAATGTAATGAGAAAGGCTGACCCTTACACTCTTACACCGGTGGTGTAGAAAAAAGCGTTGCGGGACTAACATCGTCGAATGGCAAAATTATATCGTGAAAATAAAACAACGAACAGTCGTCGAATCCTTATTTGCCGAACCTCTCGACAAAATATTCCACTTCTTCTCTCGACGAGAAGGGAATGGGAAGGATCTATAAAACGCGGCAGCAGCAACAACCGACGAGAAGATGCAAGAAGAGAGGATAGGACAGCGTTTGCGGCGTTGACGCTTTACCACACCCCAAATTCAAAAGGTTTATTCCACGGTTGCTGTGTGCGAGTTGACGCTCACTATCAGGATGGACCACGCGAAGAACACCCTACGCCCCATAATACTGGCTACTCAGAACATTCAAGATGAAATGACTCGGTACTCCATTTCGAGGTCTACCCGGAAAGTTGATCGACATTCTCTTGTTAAACTCGGTTTGGACCTCCAGGCAATCATCGAAGCTTCTCGCGCCATTATTCAGGTCTTCGACAACCCGTTGCTGCGTCGACACTATATGTTTGACGACCGCTTGGTTGACTGGCTATCAGGTGGTGAACCCGAATTATGTTTAGATGCATTGCAGAGGATGGAGAGGCTGCTCAAAATCGATCATGAGGTACAATCGTTCTCTGGATTCCCTCCGATGCGATCAGGAGATCAAGAAGACAATATCTGTGCGGCCATTTTGCTTTTCCACAACCACAATGCCCACTTTCACTTTTTACTCACAACAAACATCTGGTAAGTGCTGACATCATGGCTGAGTTCATGAGTGACGGCTTTGCGCATAGGAACTATGAGAATGAATTTCTTAAACGAACAGTATATCCCACTTCAGGGTGAATTCCTACGATTCTGCGGTGGGATCTACGCTTACATTCTCAATCTGATAAGGAAAGAGTACGCGCAAATCCAAACCCAAGCACAGCCCACTCTAACAACGGAAGATATGGAAACAGAATACCAGAGGCGGGAAGTCATCCGTATGTGTTAGCATAATCACTTATGGTAGAGGCCGTTCACACCTACAATTACCGTATGTCTAGCTCAGAAACTGGACGCGTTGTTGGAGAAGCTTATGCCATCAAGCTGTTCTGAGAAACATCGAAAAACATCGGCTCTTCGTCAATCCGGTACATGTGTTTGGTTATCTGCTACAGATGCATATAAGTCATGGAGGGAGAGCACCACTACGTTTCTGTGGTTGCAAGGGAAAGGTGCCAATACTGTTCACCCAAATGTTCTGCGGCTAATATTGTTAAAAGCTGGTTGTGGAAAAACAGTTTTAACGTGCGTTAATGTTTGATGTTTGCTATGAGAGTGGAATCGTTGACCACCCGAGCAGGTCTGCCGTGATCAATGATCTCCAGAATACAAGGAAGAAGGGGGAGTTTCTCGCATATTTCTACTGCGACTTTCGGTCTAGTCAATCTACAAACGCTGTGACTGTGATGTGTTCCCTTCTCGCTCAGTTGACAACTGACGTCTGTGACACTGTGGAATACCCGGAACGTTTGCTCGACGAGCTGCTCAAGGCCGCTGATAGCCATATGGCTCCTTTTAACAGTCCCCAAGGTGTCTCCCGTTATCTCTCCAAGGTCGCGAGATTATGTTCGCGAAAGCCCGTTGTTGTTGTGGACGCACTCGACGAGTGTATGTAGATAGAGAGCCTGCTGGATGGCCTCGTCATGATTCATGAAGATGTGCAGGTATTTTTGACAACTCGGCCACTGCAGAATGTCGTCCATAGGCTTTCAAAGTTTCGATGCATATCAATGGAAAACATGGGTCACGAATTATCTGGGGACATCCTATTACACGTTACCCGGGAACTCGATTCGCGGCCTCGATTAAGGTTATTCGATGGGGTGGTAAGGGAGGAGATTCAATCTACATTGTGTGCGAAAGCGGACGGCATGTAAGAGATATCCACTCTCCATTTGCAGCTTAGACTGAGATGTGTTCTGAAGGTTTCGTTGGGTACAATGTCAAATTGAAACCCTCGGCAAGTGTATATCGGTTTCGGAGATCCGGACCGTGCTCGAGAGCCTTCCCGAAGGATTGGAAGAGACGTACAGAAGGATCCTCATCGCAATTGATAGGCAACCACAAGAAGCGCGACTGGTGCGCCGCGCATTGGTGTGGCTAGTTACCGCTCTGCGCCCCATGCGATTGTGTGAACTTTTGGAAGCGATCACAATTGACCCTGTGCGACGAGCACTGGACCCTGGATTTACACTCATGGATGATATCGACTTCTTGGATGTCAGCAGAAGCTTGGTAATTCATCACGCAGAGAGTGACATTATCACTCTCGCTCATATGAGTGTCAAGGTGAATTTGGTGCATGGCGTTTCTTATGACGAAAATTTATCAACGTTGAGCAGGAGTATCTTCTCGGAGAACTTGTTCGTACCAGGCTCCCTCTATATCATATTGTCCCAGGATTTGCGCACGCGCAGCTAGCCCGGTTCTGCATGGCATATATTATGTTTTGCCTGGAGGAGATCAAAGACTGCAGAGATCGATCGTCTAACGCGGTACTGAAGGCGCATCTCAAGCATACTATATCCGACGCGTCTCGTCCACTTTTGAAATATGTACTGTCGGTTGGATTCTTTCACCTTTCCTACGTTGGATCGCGAAGGCGTCGTGTTCTCGAGGATATAAACACCCTCCAAGGGATGATTCTTCGCCATGCTTGGGGTTGGGATCAATTATGCAAACTGGTTCCGTCGAGTCGTTCTGGAATTCCTTGGCCAAGCTCGGAGCATGATTTCACCATGTATACCATTGTTGCTTTTGCGTCCGACCCTCTGCTTCACACATACCTTGATCACTCTGAGGTCTCACAAATGGAGGGGATCAATCCACTTATATATGCTGCATGCCTTGGGAAGACCGAACGCGCTAGGACTCTTATAGCAAGAGGGGTCGATGTTAATCGTCAAGGACCGCTTATCGATGATTTAGCAGTGGTTGAGTCGGACACAGAGAGCATGGATGTAGACGGGTTGGAAATGGATGGGGACTCGAACTCATTTAACTTGGATTCCTTCCAGAAACACAAGACAACTCCGGTAGAGGTTGCCGTTAACCATTGGCATGCAGAGTTGCTCGATCTATTTTTGGCACAAGGAAGCATCATTCCGGATCAATTACTTGCCCGCACGCTTGAAGCGCACCCTCACCAATTTCCCCTGTATATCATTCGTCGATTGCTACAAACGCCTGAATTTCTCACGTGGGCAGCCACTTCCAGGGATAATCAACCCCTCTTGGAGGCATGTGTCATGGATGAAGAAGATTATGAATCAGCTTCATGCGGAGAGGATCTGATCATTGTTACACAGAGACTTGTTGAAGCTGGTTATGGAGCCACACTTCTCCTTATTGCGGTGGAGAAGGGCTGCATTCCTGTCGTCAGAGCTTTGCTCTCAATGGCTACCTCTGTCAGTTCTGATGTGCCTCTGGGATTGCAGGTTCATGGTGGGTTTTGGATCCAATTGTACAGTATGGCGCGTTGAGAGATATGCAGGTATTTTGAATGCCGTTGGGACGAACGGGGATACACCACTGCATGTAGCAACGAGGTTGTCCGACGAGAATTGTTGCCTTACTCTCGTCAAACTTCTCGTTGAAGCTGGCTATGCCCCACGTGCATTCGACGCTGATGACAAACCACCAATTCAACTTGCAGTGATGCGAGGGTTTGTCTCCGTCGTGGGATATCTCCTTTCACAGGATAGGAGACTTCCCTCAAGAATCTTATTCACTGCACTGCAAGCACTAGTCTTGAAGAGAGTCGAGATGGTCGGACTGCTCATTAGCAATGAAGCCGATGTGCATGTCCTCAATCACGACGAAGATACTCTATTGCATGTCACTGTGCGGTCGCCAGATCGATCCGTTTGCCTGGAGATCGCAAAGAGACTGGTTGATGCCGGGTGCAACCCCCTGGCGTGCAACATACATGGCGAAATGCCTATTCACATCGCCGCAAAACAAGACGATTTTAATGCCGTTCGATATCTAATAACTTTCATTTCATTCTCGGACACCTTGCGCTTACTGGAAGATCGCGCAACGCAAAAGTTGGCCCTGTGTTCGCTCGTTTGCAACAATGGTTTACATTTAGCGCAAGAAGAGCGCTCCCAGGTGTTGCAACTTGTTGGTCAGTTTGCAGACAAGAATGAATGGTTGTTGTTGGCAGACAGGTCTATCCATGGTGGTGACGACAGTTCTGGTAGTGACATGCTTTTCAACATCGCGGTGAGGGAAGGGCTTGGCAAGGTCATCAAATTTATTCTCCGTATAAACGTGCCATTGCCCACTGCGATCTTGTTCCTTGCCGTGCAGCGTCAAACATGGTTGATTCCTCTTCTCGTCTCTCAGGGTGCCGACACGCGTGTCTGCAAAGAAAATGGAAACACACTTCTACATGCATCCATGGAACTTTTCAGGGATACCGATTGTCTTGCAGCTGCGCAAGCCTTGGTCGAAGCTGGATGCAACCATTTCACGTTCAACGATGCTTTGAAGCAACCCATCCATACTGCTGTGTCTCGTGAGCTGGAGTCTACCACGACATACTTGCTCTCACAGTATGGGAATTCTTCGTTCCCTCTCCCCCCAGACTTGCTACTCAGCGCAATCGAAGCAAAGCTGCAACCCTCCATGTTTCAACTTCTCGTGAGGCATGGAGCCTATGTAACATATGCGCACGATGGAAATCACCTGTTGCACATTCTTCTGAAGTCAACCTATCCTCGCCAACGCTTCCGCTCTACATTCATGTCCAAATGTCTCCAAATTACAAAAATACTTGACGAGGCAGGATGTAGCTTGATCGCACCAGATGCTGATGGGAAGACGCCTTTTCACCTTGCTGCCTCTCGATTGTTGCCTCCCATAGTGGACTACCTGCTTTCACGAATGGTGCCACTTCCTTCCGACATACTATTCTCTGCACTGCGACCGTCATTCAGAACCCGATCACCACACTTAGTGCAGAAATCAATAATCGCCTTACTGGTCCAAAGAGGTGCCGATGCTCATACACCTGACCAGAATCATAGAACCGTACTACATCATGCTATGAGGATTTACTCAGAGATAGATTGCCTGGAAGTCATAAAAATCTTGATCAATGCTGATCCCGACAAGGACGCACGCGACGACAAGGGACAAACACCACTCCAGATCGCAACGAAAAGGGGATACTCCAGGGTCGCAACGTACTTGCAGGGTGGCGCCGCCCACCCAACTTCGACATGACTTTGACGATTTATCACTCATTTTCTCTTCTTGCAATCCTTTGTCCACAAAACGATTTTGATTGTCTCAGATGCATCTTGCTAGCACTTACTTTGATGACGAAAATACATACAATCGTTTTGTTTAGTGACTTTGTGTAAGTACTTGTGCAATGTGCTTCCAATAATTTGCCCAAGACAATCCTGGTGGCGTTGAAATATCTGTCAACAATGCCACACGACTTTTCGGCGGCCGATGCGGCGAGTCTTCTCCAATACTACTAGGTCGCAATGACTTTATTAGACTTTTTGCTGATGAACTTGCCTCGATTCCATCCCATGCCCATAGAAGTCTCCAAATTACGCAAGAACGTGCCTGGTGGCGGACTCTCTACTCTCCTCAACGTGCATCTCAACGTGGGTCCATGTCTCTATTCAGCTCAGCAATGGCTTCGGATGTGTTTTGGGAAAAGAAAACTCGGTAGGGAAGTGTAGGAATTAGTGCTGACATCCTCTCGATCGATTGGAACTGGGCACCCGTACCGCGACGAGACTAACGAGTGACGAGCAACCCAGACTCGGATCCAGAATGCCTTGCGCAGGCATTGAGACCGGAGCGGCAAAAACCACTCGCGCTGCTACCAGAGATCACTCAACGAAACACTCATGTCCCGAGTAGGCCCACAGCATCCACGACGTTCTAACCACGAGGACTCGGCGCGACTGGCCTGACTACCAACGAGTGTCGGACAACCGTACTCGCTACCATACAATACTATTGGACTCCAGAGTCATTATATCGGGTTATAATTGACGCCGCAACACAGCCAGCTGTATCGTTACAATTTCCACGTCTCGCGTCACCGGACCACAGAGACACGAACTACTACGTAGTACATACTCACGCAGTGGCCCAGCATGCGACAAGGGATGACGCAGGAAGCCAAAAACTGACCAAAGGGATCAACCCAATATGAGATCAAAGCTAAGGCCGATGCTAACCCCAGCATGGAGGCGAACTAAGCTGAAGCCGACAATGACATGGGATATCCTCCGATACCGATCGTCATACCCAGTATTCCACACGCAGTTCCTTGCCACCTCACTTCAACTGTATACTGGACAAACATCAGTCGCGCCACTTCTGTACAAACCCCGCAATCACCGAATTCACTCGATCAATGGCGCGGCTGCAACCACTGAGAATGCACGGGGATCGCCAATCCAGGTTCAAGCAAAGCCCCTTCCCACGGATCATCGAATATTCTCAAGACGCCGAGCGTACGAACAGTGATTTTAGGAGAGCTAAATATCTCTAATGCCTCGAATACACATGCAAATGTCCTAGCAGCATAGTGATACTTCGTAATGAAAAAGTCCAGCAAAGAAAAGAGAAGCGACAAGTAGGGTGCAGCATGTACATCTCCGTGTCGTATGGACGTAAACAGGGATCTTAAAGAAAAGGCATGTAGCATCGAGAAGAAAAGGCTCATCTGATAGTTTGCATAACAATGGCAAAGTCTGTGTGGTGTACTAGTTTTACTATATAACCGTGCAGTTGCAGATCAAAAATGACGGGCTCCAATTGCCGGAGTCACCCATAACTTAAAATAAACAGGTTACGATGCGACATCGACAAAGCATTCGATTCTGGCTTACGGATGATGACGTAGTCGTCGTCCGGCAGCGTGTCCTCTGGGATGGTCACGTTGACCGCACCTGCAGTCAGCTGGAAGTCCTGTACGAGCAACGTCTCGTTCGTGGTCGTGGTCGAATGGCGAAGCCAAATCTGGCCAATGGGGTTCGTGACATCAACGGGCTTGTTGGAGGTATCCCATGTGACATTATATGTGCCGCCGATTACCCAGATGGTTCCGTCTGTCGGATACGTGATAGGAGGATCCCAAACGTCACGCTTGGTGGACGACGAAGCGGGGAGGGCGAGAACGAGAGATGAGAGAGAGAATGCGGAGGCGAGGAGGGAGAAAATAATCATGATCGTGATGTAGCGTAGACAAGAGTACGTGAAGTGGGAGGTGAGGCAGGGGAGCGAAAAAATAGAGGGTTTTATAGAGTGGGGACACCACCAGCTGGTCCAAAAGCGGTGCAGAGATGCCGGGGCTTCGGCCATTGCTGCCCAAAGGTTATCACATGAGGCTGAATTGCGAGAGCGATAAATCTTTCGACGGCGATGATGCACCGCATCATGATGATGACGGAGGATTTCGCGACAGCTGCTGCGACAATTGCCCCTTCCTGCCAGTGGCCAGTAAGGATTATATACGGAGTTGAGGAATTCACGATTTAATCGCAATGCGGTCACTGAGGGAAAACATTCAGAATGGAGCACCCTGGCATGGGACGACAAAATGACAAAACAAAACGGAACAAATATCGAGGATCCTCAACGCAGCGCAACATGTGCGGTATCTTCGGCAGACTTGCCATATGCGAAGTTCTGGACGAACGAATCTGGCGTAAGCACAACTCATGACAATAATTAATTTACCTTGCTGACTGGCTTCATATCCCACCATCGGATGGAAAATCGGATCACGGAGGCCATGGGCGACGATGGAGCCGGTCGTTATTCATCGAAAAAATGGGCCAAAAAGTCGCTGATATTCCCTGCGAGGGCGTCTCCTGCAAGTCAGGCGCAACAGCCACTTGGAGTCGAGTCAGGTGAAATTTGCCCGTCCGGTGAAATATCGGATGACACGAGCTTCCGAGATCCGATGCACGCGGTACTGATACCAGACTAGAGCTTGCAAGGAATAGCATTTACCTAGTACTGCTACGCCATCATGTGTCATCATCCCCATCAATTTTCCATGGCAGTGAACGTACCTTGACTTTAGTATTTACAGTAAGTAAAGCAACACCATGCGTCTGTGCACTGCGGTACGCCACGTGTCTATCGGGTGACTTGCACATACCCATTAAAACGATCCCATTGCGAATAAAATAAATAGCCCTGTGCATACTAGCAGGGTGCGTAGCCTCAATCCACAGCCCTCGGACGACTGCGCGACCGATTCTGCATGTCAAAATAAAAGTGTTTTGCACAGAATGCGACTGGCGCATGCTTGGGGAATGCCTGATCCTTCTGATAGGGTAGTTACTCGACGTGCGGAAACGACCTCACATGTACAGGCATGATTCTATCTCAAGGCGTATCCCTAAATCCCATCAAATACTCCATGATCTGAAACGCAGCCTAGCGACGAGACGAGACAGCGCCAAAAATAAACGTATGGTCAGTCATTGCCAAGAGTGCTCACGCAACTTAAACGCGGATCACGACGCTTACCACAGGAGAAAACTGAGGGACCATGTGACCACTCAGAACTACCTCATAATAGGTCAATCCACGTTCCGAATGCATATTTCCGAATGCGCCGACGCCGTCGACGATGAAACTGTCGTTGGGGATGGGGGTCTGGAACCCCTGCAACCCATTCCCTAATGAAAACAAAACCCCGTTAGGAATCGGCGCGTTGGTAGCAGGTCAGGACGTACAGGTCATGCTTTTGCGCAAAAGAAAGCGCAATGTATCAAGTCGGCAGCCAAAACACGAATTGTGGCCAAAACTTACTTTTGAATCGCGATACGCGTCCTACAAATGAATTCAATCAATGGCCGACGACCATGAAAGCGCGTAAAAGCTCGAGACAAGGAATACGTACCCTTCAGCGATTAATACGAAATCAGCCAACCCATGCACGATCACAGTCCGCACGTTCTTCTCGATCACACTCGGAAGCACTGTGAGCGCAGGTGGTAAACTCTGATCTCCATTCGGAAACACGTTGATGTTCGAACATTCGGTCCATTCTGTGTCAAGAGGTGCATGGATCGCTTTTTTGACTTCTGGAAGGTTGAAATACACAGGCGTTTGTACCTGTTCGAAGGAACCTCTGGATGTCTCGCTCAGCACCTACTTTTTTTTTGGTATGCCAACGGAGCAAGACGCACGGGAAGCCAAGAACATCCCACAAGATCGGATACTGTTCATTTTTCACAATAACGTTAATTTGAAATCCATCTTATCATTGAAAGTTGACACTTGCCGTATCCCAAATGCGATATACGTTGAACGCAGGGTTGATCACTAACGCGTTGTTAAAGATGTCACTCCAGACATCGCACTCAGCGAAGCCGTCAACATTATTTCCTGGGATAGGAAGGAGCCCCGTAGGTGGGTATTTCACGTATGTAGAAACATAGTCACTGTAGTTGCAGTTAGCGGCCTTCTGATCGAGGTTGTCCAGCAAGGTCTGGCTAGCATTAAAATGAGTGACAGAACGCAACAAAGGTAACAACTTATATTTTGTCATCATACCTGAATGAAAATAAGCCTTTATATTTGTGTACAAAGTCAACTGCAGGGATCTCTTGTTGTACAAGGAACCACGAAATCAATGCTGGTCCGATTTGTCAGTATGTAAACAACGATCTCAGCATTAACAGGCACACACGATCGCTAATCCAAATTCCCTGAAGGGACAGATCCAGCAGAGCTGTGTTCTCGTAGATATAGTTTGCAATGTCTGACAGTCATCAGTCGTATCCTAACACTCACAACCTGCGACTCACAGGGAATATAAGTGCCAGCATACTAGTGACGTTGCAGTTTCTGTGGTCACGAGACAACACAACACTCACGCTCTCGCCTGACAGCCAAAGTTTCTTTCCCTTCAATTCAGAAAATACCTCCAGGAATTGTTGCATGAACCCAACGAGCTGCTCGGCGAGTTGATCTTCATTCTGGATATTAGGAGTGCCTTGCGAGAAACCGGTGCCGACGGGTTGCTCAACCCAGAGAACAGACGACAAATTCGTCCAGCTGTATTCGTTTACAGTGGGTTTTGCTTGGCCCAATGACCACGAAAAAGGCTGGGGAACAATATTGAGTTGTTGGGCTACCAGTGAATCAAGAGATACTGACTCCATTTTCCTGGAGTAGTCCTTTGAGCGAAGAGCAACCAGGACCACCGTTCGTCCTAAAAAAAGGATTCATATTTACTGGTATGGATACCTATCGCATACCAGAAAATAAGATCATCGAGGCTTCCACCAGGACCGGGAGGGAAGAACCAGAAGAAAAGCTGTACCATGACACAAGTGTGCTCGATGCCCACCCCCACTAACGTAACAATGTGGTGCCTACCTGGCGAGTTTCGTTTGCATTGCCACTGATGGGCAGCAAACCAGCCCAACTGGGACCAACGTCAAAGTCGACAAACGGCAGGGCACTCCCATTGACCCAAAACTCTGACAGAATGGCAAACAACGTATATCACAACCAACGGACACCAAATACAAGCACAGAATTCACCGGATGCCTTTGGGTTCGTGAACGTGATGTTTTTGACACCGCTCCGTTTGAGATTCGTTGAATGCGAAAAGGCATGGCCAGGGCCTTGCTGCCATCGCTTTGCAGCCTCTGCTTGGCGCATCCTCATTTCATCTTGCAGTATCATGCGGCCACCCGCGGTACTAGCAATTGCGAGGAAAGTGGCGAATGCCGTCGCTAGTACGACCATCGTCTCAGAACGACGCAGTAGTTAGTATTTGAAGTTACGGATGAAGATCGAAAGTAAGGAAAAACAACGCGACGATGGGGACTCACGATTCAAACGCTCCAGGGCGATAATTTGGTCCATCAGGGTGTTTTATGAAGTCCCGGATACCTAATTGGAGACCGCTTATTCCATCTTGAATTCTATGTTTCACGGTGATGATCATGGAGCCTCTGGCCTTCCTGATGGGATAAAACTCCCAGGACACAGCATGGCAGTCACAATACCCCCGGCATATGAAAAATTTTAGATTGGCCTTCATAATCACGTGGGCGGGCGATGTGAAGGTAAGACGCGTTCTCTTAGAAGCATCCGCGCTGTGGCCGAGAATTCATCTCCGTTGGAGCGCCTATACTCGCAAGCGGACGAGAATAGTAAGTGGTTTGAGAAAGAACAGCCCCGTATCCTCCAAGTCGCTTCTGTGGTCGTCAAGTCGAGTCTTGCAGGCACTCACCAAGAAACCTACAAGACAATGGGTGCGCACTGTGGCCGGAAACAATACAACCACATACATGCGCCAGGGCGTAAAACGCGACAATGCTTCCAAACCGCCACCTACACCCATAGGTATGTATAATCTTGTCATCATCTCCGTTCATATCAACTATATAGGTTGCTATGGTTCCTGTTCCTTTTGTTGATCCACCGCGTCATTAGACGCCGTAACCTCCTCCGTAGTCGATGGCCGTGTTCCACTCCTCACTGCACCAACTTCCATAGTGATTCGAATGATCCAGTGATGGAAGTCCTGCTCGCGCTTCAAAGGAAAGTATATGCGCCGAAGAACAATCAAATACGTACACTGACATGTTTTCGATCTTGTTCTGAAGGAGAAATCACCAAGCTGACGCTATGGAAGAACTTAGTGAAACGGGGTAAACATTACACTGTGATGGCCACAGGGACAAGTGCATGGTCCGAGAGGCACTCGTTTAGGCATGACCTCCGATGGGAAACTCTTGGGACCGGGAAAAGATGAATCGTTGGCTTGTGGCCCGGTTGAGGGCATCTAATGACAAAGATCTCAACAAGGCTCCACTTTCTTCGGCGGTCCATGCACGTCTACTAGGTCGCAGTGACTTTGTTCTCTGCCAGCGGATTGATCATCGACTGTAACTCCTGCAAACACGACTACCAGTTGATATTCAGCAGGCATCTCGGCTTGGGCAATTGGAAGCATAAGTACTTACTTAATTACTCCCTTTATTCACCCAATCACACATGATTACACAGCAGCAAATCACTGTCGTTTTTCATCCGAAAATATTAATTGGACTCAAGGCGTGTCCTTAGGAAAGCCCATAAGACCTGAAACACGACATCATGATAACGACCACATGATCAGCGATGAAATTCCACCACATGACACAGGCAAAAAGGGCAGCCACCCCGTAAGTCATGGAACAAAGACAACCATACCACGGGTACAAACTGAGGTATCACGTGGTCGCTGAGAGCCACATACCAACACCATCCGCGATGAAGCGATCATTAGCACATGGGGTTTGGAACCCTTGTAACGCGTTCCCGCAGTATGAGGGAATGTAAACCTTCAACTTTCAAGATGGTGGTCAGAACTGTTTTGAACGTAAAAATTTATGACGATACTCGTGCTAGATAATGTATTGAAAAACGATCTCTTTGAACGTCGCTCTGCTGGCGGGGTGGCAAGGTGAGGAGATGGAGGTGGTGGCGGTCGAGAGGGAAGATGTGGGCAAGTGCGCGTAGCGCTCTTCGGCCCAGGACGGAAGCCCGACTTGCTGGGTCTGCGGCAAGCTGCGAGGGCGGGTGGAAACATCTTGCATGCGCATGTACATAGCAGTCGGGCTTGCGCGCTCCGAACCTCAGGGTGAGCTGCGAGGCACCGGAATGAGAACGGAGGCAGGGAGTGGTGCGCGGGTGCGCGGAAACGGCCGGGCACAAGCGGTGAGGTCGTGGCGCAGAAAATTATTTATTTTTCATTTATTTTCCCCTGTTGCAATTGCAAATATTGAAACCTAAGTTAATCCTTTACGTCAGCAGTCATTTTACCAAGAACCAGGATGCCAGCAGTCAAAACGAACGCAGGCTCGCCTGAATCGGTACGAAGAACTGGAAATAGTGCATACAGGCACATCGGAGACCAGCGAAATAGGGTCATTCATGAACAGGCTTGTAACCCAGGTATGTCCCTATACCACTCCAATGAAACGCGCGTTCATGCTCTTTCAGACCTCCTAACGGCTTACCCATTGGAGGGACCCACTCGCGCTGCGTTCCGAACGCCCGATGGAAAGGCGAGCCTGTGTTCTTGCCCTCCTGCCACCATCGCCTTACCCCACGACAGAAACTGACCGCGCATCAGTGGGCCGTCTACGACTTTACACGGACGATTCCGCGCGGGCGCGTTACTACGTACGCGGCGGTCTGCAAGGCCATCTGTATGGGCTCTCCACGCTCGAGTACGTCTTTGTTTGTATGTTCCCGAACGTGACCTACCCTCCTACCCCTATGTTTTGGACAGTCGGTGCTGCGCTAAGGCATAACCCGTTTGCCCCGGTCGTTCCCTGTCATAGGGTCATTGCGTCGAATCGCTACATTGGTGGGTTCTTTGGCGAGTGGGGTACATTGTGCGCAGAGAAGAAAGGAGAAGCATCTAGAAAGCAGTGTCAGAGAAAGATGGACATGCTTGCCGTGGAAGGTGTGAGGTTTACCTCCAAAGGCTTCCTAGCAGATGAGAGTTTATTATGGACTGGCTAGGGAGGTTTTGTTCTTCACGTGAGTGTGCGATTCCGACGTGTCAAATTTACTGCCACACACGAACAATATATGACTAAATATCTTCTGGTTTGTTGAGCAGCCTGCCTTCCATCCCACCTTCGACCATCAACACTTGTCCTGTAACATGACCAGACACGACAGAGGACGACAGAATCGCGATCTGGGTGGCGACATCAAAGGGCAGGGCGATCTTCTTGAGCGGCATTCTATCGCGATATCAGTTCCACGCACATAAATGACAGGTTGGGACGTTACTCACGTCGCTAGAGCGCTGTAGCGTTTGTCTGGATCCGCAAGCGCCGGTTCTACCCGGGGTGTGCGCACCCAACCAGGCGCCACAGTGTTGACTCGTCCTCGTGGGGCGATCTTGACGATTTCGTTCTTGAGTGTCATTGTGAGGCCATACATCATCCCTGTATGCAGTATCAGCATCGTCACCATCCGAGCACAACATGCCCCACCGCTCTTGGATACTGCGTAGTCAGCGTGGCCAGCCTCCCCATACTTGCCCGCAGTACTTCCGACGAAGACGATCGCTGCCTTTGCCTTGGCTTCTTCGGACGCGTGCCTCAGATGCTGAAGGTATGCGCGACAAATGAGGAA
>JBBPLE010000332.1:10456-37646 GCA_038089675.1 Boletales sp. KT-2023b | reverse complement strand
CCGGCAAGCATGCCAAGTCCCCCGCTGTTGGATCCCCCAGTGAAAGCGGAAAGTTGCTTTTGCGCGACAAGCTTGGTGAGGGTCATGGCAGCGCCGTTCATCAAGCTTTGCTTCTCTTCGCCACCTCCGCCCGTAAACTGGCCTGACACTTCCTTCATGACCAGACCCATGAGCTGGTTTCCTCCACCCGAGCCCAAGCCACCCGACACGAGGGCACCCACGTCGATGCCCGATTTCGAAGAGACGGTAGACAGCGCCTGTTTGATCGTTGGCCAAAGCTGGGCAACCAAAAATGACCACGAGTACGCACGCTGAAGATCATGGGGCCATACTGGGCCAGAGAACCCTCGTCCACTTGTTCGTGGTGTTGTGCCTGTCAAAGGATACGTCGGACGGATCACAGCAAAGAACGCATCGCCCGTACAGGGTTGCTATGGACGTGTCGGATGGCATTGTTGATGTAGCCTTGATCCTCCTCCTCTACGTCCGCGTGGGCCAGCACCTCTTGCGTGTCGACTAGGGGGATCGATCGTCGTCATCGGCTGTGCGCGCATCGGGGTAACGCATATACTCACAACCGCCCTGTGGCGCCTGCGTATGGTGGGGGCGATTGAATTCGGCCCCACCAGTCTTGCGAACCTCGCCTGATCGCCGTACATCGTTATCGATCAGGTGAGACAACCACGAGCTAGGAACTCACCCTGGGAGTCGGACGAGCCGCCACCGGAGAGTATTTGCTCAGCGAGACCGAAAAGAGACGACTAGGGGCATGTTATAGACATGAATGTGAAGTGATCATGGGCCTCTACGCACCATGATCAGTGAGACGCTTGATCAAGGCTGCCGAACAACGCCCATGACATGCGCGATTAAATAGTGCTCCTGCGCACTGCATGATATTCCATTCTAGGGGCTTACATGGACAGCTGACCCAGAATAGCCGAGCCACTTTCAGATGTTTGAAAGAGTTCACTAGGATTGGCCAAATGTACCAAAATCACACGCTCCGAAGCGAGAACGGACCAATAACAGACCGTAAAGCATGTACTCGGATTGGTCGGTCGTTCGGATTCTGCAATGATACAGACCGAAGCTATCCACTTTATTACAAGATGATCAGTTACTGAAGCAACGTACTTCAGGTGGAACATTCGTTCCATTCGTGCTGCTTCGACTATTCCTAGCAAAATCTACGGCTCTGCACAGTAAATCCGCAGACAGTGAAGTGATACATGAAGAATGTGGGTTGAAGTTAGTATAAAGCGTACGCATGTGTATAACAAGCCAAGAAACCAAACCATAAGATGTCCAGGAGAGTGCATATAATACAAAACCGCACGTTTCAAGCACGTTCGTTCCACGAACCAATCTTCATAAACTTTGCAAGAACCTCTTCGGATCCTCGCTTAAATGTTTCGACACCCCGAGCTGGATCCCACACGCGGGCCCCTTTACGAATGTGGGACGGCGATGGGTCACTCGCCGAGACTGATGAGACAGCTGAGTCAGCAGACTCATCTAATGTAGGCGTAGTGGGTGTTGCGTCGTCGCGGAGGTTGGAGGGCAACAGTGAACGATGGGGATCTGGTACGGGCGAGGCCGACGGTGAAACACCTACTGCCACAAAAGTGGGGCCAGCAGATGTCGACCACTTGCGCCCAAGTCGGGCCACCTCGCTCACGGGTATCAATGTTGTGACTTGAACGCTCTCCTCACGCAGTTCTCTAGGCTCCGTTTGTACGCCGACGGAGCGGTACCTGGGTGAACGCCTCGCCATCTCCATGGTGGAGCGCCGTAACTTCATCACTGCTTCTTCTTCAGAATCCACCTCATCCTCAATATCACCGTCTTGGCTGCCGGTCTCTCTCTTGTCAAATTCGTCTTCGAGGCCTAGAGGACTTGAACCAGGTACAGACCATGCCATCTTGCCGGCGTATCTCTGGGGTAGTGGGCTATCCGCTGTATAGTGAGGCTGAAATGATGGCGGAAACCCATGCAAGGGGGATGGCATCGGGGAACGAAAAGCCACCTTCCTCTCTGGAGTAGCAGAAACAGGAGGGCGGTGAAATGCAGTCAATGGGGACAATTCTTCAGGGAACACCCGGGCTGGAGCATACCGTGGGCGTTCTTCCCACGGAAAGATGCGCTTCACCTTTGTAAGATCCGGGTTCGGGGATCTGCTTTCATCTCCAATGATGGTACGGCGTTCCCCTCGGCTACGTGGCATCTCTGGAGTGACAGGTATAACAGGCGCGCCGAGGAGAACATCGGAAGTCGACTTGGAGGGACTGGGCTCCATCGTAGTCAACGATGTTTCAGAAGACGATGGCGAAACTGATGACCAGGCTCGGTCAATGTCCCATATTTGGGGAAAGTAGGTGTCTGTCGGAACTGG
Organism: Boletales sp. KT-2023b; assembly: GCA_038089675.1. Taxonomy (NCBI): domain Eukaryota; kingdom Fungi; phylum Basidiomycota; class Agaricomycetes; order Boletales; species Boletales sp. KT-2023b. The sequence goes on along the minus strand of JBBPLE010000332.1, from coordinate 35,251 downwards.
TGTGGTAACATTGGGAGGTGTCCTGACAGCCGATATCGACAACAGAGGCGTTACATAAGAATCTGCCCTCGCTGATTCATGCCGTTGGATTGGTACAGTTTGCGCCCCTGCTTCTCGGGTGGTGCGGAGGGGCTTATACGGAGCGGGGACATAGCGGAGGGGTGTGGCAGGTAGGGATACCGGTTTCGTATAGGGAGCAGGTGGGATTTCATGGATCCCTGGAGTAGGTAGCGTCGTCCATCTTACGGGAGAGCCTGACGGTAGTGATACAATTTGTCCGGGGGGAGTGGATGGCTCTGGTGCTGGGAGAGATTCTGCTGGCACTGGGGTAGACTCGAGTGTCTCCGTGCGGTCTTCCGCCGCTTGAGCTTGCATCTTCTCTGCACGCGTTCGCGGACGGATCAAATCGAAACGGCCCTCCAGGGGCATGGTCCGATATTCTCCTTCACCATGAGCACGAGATGAAGACAATCCTGATGCCCCCATGCCTTCAAGTGCTATCCGACGTAGCTCCTCCAGCCCCAATGCTCCACCTGCAAAAATGGGATGGCGAAAGTCCTGCTTGTTCCACGCAGAAGCATATCTAGTGGGCTCAAATGTAGGTTGGGGAATGTGTGATCGGTAATGTCGATCGTATACGCCGTACCAACGGTCGACAAGCGAGGCATAGTCGTATGGGCGTGAGTGACTGGGAGTTTGGATAGGAGTATTATCGACCATGTCAGACTGTGCAGAAGAGCCAGGTGCACGATAAGGAATGGAGTGCCAAGGTTTGTGGGGGCCTATAAAATGGACAGCTGATATTTGCGAACCAAAGCGCTGATACGCCGGAGCGTAGCTAAGGCGATCTAGTCAGATGACCATTAAAAGGGTGAGGCTCCATATGACTGACGTATAAGTGGCTGTTGGTGTGGTGTTGTACGTGAAACTGAGTCTATTCCAATCGGAGCCCCTCCACTCATTTAGAAGACCCTGATCCGCGCCGTCCCAGGAGCCCTTGGTGTTTAGAAGACCTTGGAGCTGCTTGAAATCATCCTCGCTGGGAGACAAGACCATGACACCAGAGTTGAATATATCTGGCCAACCGACATCGGGAACAGCAGAAAAATCGTGGTCGACATGGAAGAGGTGGGACAGAGGACGAAGAGGGAGGACATCCGCATCTAGAAAGATTACCTTGGAGTATTGGATGAGACGAAAGACGTGCAATTTTGTCAGGGCTGTGTCCAGGTCAGGGCGTCCTACAGGGAAAGAATGACGTCAGATCGCGAAAGAATGTCTAGAGCGACAAGACAGGAAGAAACAACGTTGCACGGATCCATGCTCTAATAAATAGACCCGCGTGGGCGACTGAATTGAGGCGCACTGTGTGGAATGGTCGATGACGCCCCGACGTGTAGACTCGTAATGTACAAAATGCAATGAGAAACACGCACCAAGTAGATCGAGGGGTTCGCTCTCGGGCGGGACGATCACTTCGACCCCGATAACAACATCGAAAGTCTTCCTGAGGAGTCTGATAGAGGACACGTCGACAGTTTCCGGTGTGACTAGACACACAGTTTCATGGTCGACTGATGAGAGGGGACGATGGATGTCGTTGAGCGCAGCCGCCACGACGAGTGCACCGGGAAGGTAAGCATCTGAAGTGAGTAAAGTCACGAAAGCATAGCGAACGGACATGATAAGTTAGGATTTTTTAAAATCAAAAAGACGGTCAGACTGGTCGACGAGAAAGTGCCATTGCAAAACACACGTCAACTTGAATCCAATGCAGGACATATCCCTCAGCTTCAACCGTACGCACCCGTTCCACAACCCGGGAATCCACTAAAAGCATTGACCAGAGGCAGTCAAAGGCGTTTCCGAGTTCAGTAAGCATGAAAAAGTTGCACGTTGGTGAAGCTTATCTGTCTTTAGTTGAAGTCGCCATCCATGCTATTCTTTACGTCCGCCAGATTTACCCCCCAGATCTGTTTGTGAGACGAAAGAAGTATGACACGCCCGTGTTTCAGTCCCGTCACCCCGCTCTCAACGAATACATCTCCGGTGCAGTCAAGGCCATCGCCGATGAGCTCGTCAAGGTCGGTCCGTGGCATCCTAACTCCACCGGCGTTATTGCAACTCGCCGCACAGGGACACACCCAGAAGGTCATAGTTGTGATCAAAGACAAGGACCAAGTTCCCCTTGAACGAATCATCTTTTCTGTGCAAACCATGATAGAAGTCGACGCTTGCCACAGAGATGTCAGGTAGGAGGACTACTGCCCCGTGGATTTAGCTCACACTCGCTTCGTCCAAGCGTCCAAGAAGCAATGTCGTCTGCCACCCTCAGTCGATACTTCCGCGCATTCCTAGTCAAACTGAGTATGATCGAGTCTCAGCTGGGTCCCCTCGAACCCCAAGGTGGTTGCCTGCGATCATTTCATGTATTCTATGCCAACTGTGTCACAGACGAACCCTCGTTTGCAATCGTACTGGAGCTTCTTGATGATGACGATACGCCTGTTGGCCCTCAAGACGAATCAAATCAGGATCCGGCTCCGTGGGTCCCTGCCGATAGGCACCATACAACTGCAGCGACGCCAGATAGTGCCCAGCTCCATCTCCTGCGAGCCGTCGAGACGGGCATCGTCAACGTGAGCTCTGTGGCGCCAAATTGCCGCGATTCGTTCCTTGACAGATGGAACTTAGCTCTCCCTTGCCGTACAAGAGTCTGAGGAGAAACTTCAGAGGTTGAGAAAGCAAAACCAGAGCAGCGAGTCACAACCAAACAACGAAGAAAACAAGAAGCCAGAAACAACTGAACCTGCCTGTACGTGCGTCATGATCATTGCTTCGTCGACTAAAGTTTACCTTACAGCACTGACAAATTAAACATGGATGCCCAACGGAGTCCCTTCAAAAGTAGAAGAAACATGATAGATCAGTGCTAAACGTCCACTCGTATACGCTGAATAATAGGTATAATCCGTTCCCACTCTTCCATCGCCTGCAAATACAGTCAGACCAACAAGAAAAGTAAATGAGGTGTCATACAGATTGATAGAATTCAATTTCCCCGTCAGCAAGGTTGCTCAACATCTCCTTCATCTCCGCTTCTTTGGAATACTGGAAAATAGTTTGCTCCCTAAGCGTTTCATCGCTAAAGGCATCAGAAGTGTCATGCGCAGTGGTCACCGCGTCTTGCAGCTAAATTCCATAGCAAACTCAACCTCGAACTGGAAGCAAGGAACTACATACCTCTTTGATTTTGAGGTCTAATTTCCGCATCTTCTCTACTCGACTTCGGTCGTCGTCTGCGCCACGGATTGCGTCCACTCTATCCTTTAGGTAGGCGCTCAGCCCTAATCCCGTACTTCCTGCGTGGCCAGTTATTACCGCCGACAGGCGGTCACGTTCAAGTGTAACCCCAGACAAGTAGTCAGAAAGTTCCTCAAAATCGAGCTGTTTCTGATCGCGAAGCTTTAAAACGGCTCTATTTGCATGAGAATAAGTGAGAAGCGAGTGAAGGTGCACGAGAAAGGGGTCAGTGGTCGTTTGTGTCTGACGGGAAAGTTGTGTCATGCCAGGCCAGAAGAGGTAAGGAAAGCTGATACCTTGTGACGAAGGAGCGCGGAGAACTCGAGAAGCGTGTTTGAAAAATGGTTGAGCGGATCTGTAATCCCCGACTCCAGAAATCCGAGGCCCTGAACGGCAACAGCGAGATCATGATAGTCGCCAGTAAGGTCTTCACCGGATTCCAGTTTGCCTCTCGTTTAGCCTCAGAATACCCAACGAGGAATTTAAACCCCACCGACTTACCATTGGTGCGCCCACGGATACGATTCCAGAGGCGTTCACTGAGGACGAGGCCGTCCTCAAATTTGTCAACCGATTCGCGCATATGTAAGAAGCGCTCGTCGGGCTTGCGAACGCGGGCAAAGGCGTTCAGCAGTGTGTCTGAGATGTTATCAATGAGTCCTGGGGTGGGTTCAGGACCAGGCGGGTGAGCAAGGTGCTGGTGCATGAAGACATGCTTTTACAGGACCATGAGTAGGTGCGTCAAACGAGACACGGATGACATACCCATTCGGTAGACTCGAAGAAGGCACGGACAAGCGTGCTACGCTGTAGAGTGGGGTGCCGTGCTATCCGCTGTAAAAACCGATGAAGGCTTCGTCGGATCAGTCCGTGAGGCTGGCCAGCTCCCGAGCGGACTCACTCTAACCGACGCCGTTCCATGAATTCGGGACTGAATCGATCGCCAGTGATGTACTCTGCGGGTGATCAGGGGTTGTGCTATGTAGCAAAACATAACGTACCTAGCCGGTGTTTGTCTGGAAGTGCTGGCACTACGCATGCAGGGAAGTCCTTCACAAGATGATCACGCAAGAAGACAAAGTCTGTGAACCGCCGACGAGACGATGGATTGAGAGAGGAGAATATGGGAAGGTTAGTCTTTCACCGACATAAGCACGGGTGTGGGTGTGTACGAAGCGAGAGACGTCACGAACCTTTGCCGTGACTAGGTAGGACACATAGGCGTCCTTTGTCTCTGGAAGCTCTTTGACGGGGTCCTTGACCATCGTAATAAGGTACCCCTCCCACCTGGGATCGTGGGGTCCACGCGGCTCCTCCACGCCAACGGTGCTCTGCTTGAACCCGGGTCCGGCTGGGCGTACCCGAGGATCGACATCATAAGGTGCCGAGGCAGACTCCCATGTAACGCTGTCAAACACGTCCTCGTCGCCGCTGTGCATGACGATCTGTGCGAGCTGTTAGTCGTGGTTATCGCTGTGCACGACGAGGAGGGTTGTCGTCGTCGGTACCACGTGATGCGTGACCGTGAAGCTGCGCAAGAGGGTGGTGCAAAACAAAGCCAAACAAACGCTCTCTAGATGCGCCAATATCACTGGTCGCTGCTGGCGTCGCTCAGCGCTGTCTCGTCCGCAGTCGCTTACAATGTCCCCGTCTCGGACTCGGACTACGCGAGGCAGGTCTGCTCGGGCATGTGGGGCGGTTCCGAAGCCTACATCAACGGTACGCGATAATAATATTATATACCCCATATCGGTTCCAAACTCGGCCTCGTGCCAGTCACGTTCGATGCCAGTGTATCTCATGGTCAGGTGGCCATGGCCATATACGAGTGGAAGGACGTCAAGTACTTGGGCAGAGTCACGTCCGAGACGGATAGTTCCATCCCCGTGAGTGACGCCAGCGTTGCCGCCGTCACAGCCTACTCACTACACATCATATTAGCAGAAAACGTACATTTGCACGACCGATGCTGTGGACTCAGGCCTCTGCTCTGAGGAAGACATCGGAAGCTTCATCTTCAGCCCCGAAGACCCCAATGATCCCACCGTCATGTCTCAAACGAGTTTCTGGACGGCGAGTGTTGCACTCAACGGTACCGGTGCCGCGGAAAGCAGTTCTGCCCCCCTCTGGGACAACCCCGAAGGTAATCCAACACCCCCTCCAGATGATAACACGTTGGATTGGCTCTCAAGGGGTGTTGCACCGATCGCGGTGCACACGTCTGCACGTGATACCGATTCCCTGAACCCGAGTCCACTTGGAACACTAATGTACACGTCTCCCATCCAGTACCAGGTCCGCAAGACGGGATACTACTGCATTGGCAAGTGATTTGTCCCAATTTTGATGACATGTCACAAATGTTCCATCAGCCATTGTACCCGTCACAATAATGACCCCAACTACTGCCCGCCAAACCCCTCTCCATTCAACATACAGTGGTGACATTCTTTTCAGAAATACATTTGACGGCAAACTTCCTGCGGCTGACTATCCGAAAGTCAACGTACGTTCTTCTTTTCGATTTCAGACACGGTTGCAAACCATCAACAGTTCTACCTATTTATGTTTTTCGCATATGCGGTGTTCGGTTCAGCCTGGGCGTATATTTGCTATAAGCACCTTACGGAACTCCTGCCCATTCAGGTAAGCTTCATCATCTTATGAATTTATTAAGTTTATGATATACAATATTTATAGCATTATTTATCGGGTTTGATCGGCTTTCTTATCATAGAGATGGTAGCAAGTTGGGGTATGTTGCCGTCTGTTCGTTATAAGGGATTCTCCTAAGACCTGCCAGCATACTATAGGTATCTCAATGCGCACGACAAGAGCTTGGCATCAAGCTTCTTCCTCTTTGTCGGTTAGTGTATTCCCGCTTGGTCAAGCCGGTCTTCATGGTCGTCATCGCAGTCGCTATACTCGACGCTGGCAGAAATGCGTTGTCCTTTTTCATGCTGTTAGTCGTGTCGCTTGGTCTTAGTGTCACCCGAGAATCCCTAGGCAAGACAATGTTCAAATGCCAGTGCCTGGCCGGTGCACATTTCGTCTTTGGAGGTGTGTAATACGCAATGTCGGTGTTCTTTCACTTATACTCTCAAGTACTATACGCTGTTGGCATCGTTGAACTTGAGCTGGAGTCAACCTCAGCATTTGTCCTTCTTCTGTTCATTGTACCCTTGGCGTTCACACTGAGCGGCTTCCTCATGTGGATCATATACTCTCTCAACGGTATGGTAAATCCTCGTGCTGACTGCAGAACGATAACCCTCCGTTTAGGTACTATGACACAACTGACCATACGCAAACAACGGTACAAGTTAACGATGTTTAAGCGGTTGCACTACATCTTAATTGCGACTGTCGTCGTGATTTCCATCTTCTTTGTCGTATCGACTATGGCGTTTTCTGACCGATTGGCCGAAGGTCCGTTGCATGACGAATAGGCGCTTTTGACACTTGATTTCCTCGCAGACTATGGTGCTAAATCTTGGCGCACGAGGTGGTGGCTGCTTGATGGGTACCTTGCGATATTGTACTTTATCTCTTTCTGGACCGTCGCTTATCTCTGGCGCCCGACCGAGAACAACCGGAGATAAGTCTCTTTCCCCCTGTTGAATAACCGTGTACTTACGCATGGTTTTGATATCTACGCTTGCTATGTCGGAAGAGCTTGCTCAGGAAGATGAGGATGCGGAAGACTATGACCTCGAATCCATGCAACTGCGGTCTACTCGAGAAGATGACGAAATCACGCTCGTTAACAACCGTAGGGAACCGGAGGCGCTCGCGGAAGATCATGTAGTGTTCGAGATTGGGGATGAGGATGCAGGCACCGACGATGAAGCCGAAGGTGCATCTAAAAAACGACGTGGAGAGCGCAAATCGATTGACGAGAATGAGGCTCGGGACGAGCGAGCAGGTCTCATCGGAGGAAGGAGGCAAAAAGACAGAACAGATTAGACACTTTTTTCGACCGTTTATGATTTAGGATCTGTAAAATAATACATGGATTCCCGTCACTAACTCTCCAACCGCGCGAGACCACTACGAAGAGTCTCTGACCCGACCTGTGGATACCGTATAGAGACGAGCTGCAATATTCATGCTTTGAAGTTCCTACAAGATATGGCATGAGATAGTTGAATTGACAAGATATCTTCAACGGACCTGGAACAGCAGCTTCGCCGCGTACGGAATGTAGAGTTGAGAACATGCAGTCTTGTTCTTACATGCACGGCACTGTCATAGACTTCAGTCAAGTCGAAACGTCTCAACATTGTGTTATCGTACCTCGAAAGTTTGTTTTTTCTGAAAGGAAGGTATCAGTAAAGTGAAACCAAACGTGTGAGCAAGTCACTCACCAGGTTGGCAATCGCGGTGAGGCCACAACTAACCGGCGGGTTGAGTTCCCTGACGCCGAAGACAAAGCGAAGTACTCACATGTCGCACACATGTAACCGATACGCATCACTTGCTTCAAATAAGCGCTCCTTCAAGAACGCCGCAACACCATGAGAGATCATGCAATCACGTTCCATCTCTCCAAACCGGAGACCACCATCACGACTACGTCCCTCTACAGGTTGCCGCGTCAGAATCTGCACGGGACCTCTGGCGCGCGAATGGATCTTGTCGTCCACCATGTGTTTGAGACGCTGATAGTACGTCGGACCGAGGTATATTTGAGCCTGGAGCTTCTTGCCCGTGTGGCCGTGGTACATGACCTCAAGGCCACGAGATTGGTAGCCCTTCTGGCGAAGAAAGGTCGAAACAGACTCGACCGTAAGGTCCGTGAATGGCGTGGCATCACCCTCATTCCCAATCAGTGTCGCGACCTTTGACAACAGACACTCAACCAAGTGCCCGATAGTCATACGAGACGGGATGGCGTGCGGATTAATGATCAGGTCCGGCACGATACCCTCCGCGGTGAATGGCATATCCTCCTGACGGTATGTGATACCAATTGTACCCTTTTGACCGTGACGCGAGGCAAACTTGTCTCCGATTTGTGGAATACGTGTAGAGCGCACACGAACTTTAACGAACTTCTGTCCCTCGGAATTGGTAGTGAGCAGTACTTGATCAACGAAACCGTTTTCTGTACTCTTCAGAGGCGTCGAGACGTCCCGTCGCGTGTGTGTCCGAGTTCGTTGACCCAGTTCTTCGCTATCTGGAGGAATCGGAGCCGTTTTGCCGATGATGATATCCTCGCCCCTCACATTCGTTCCCGGTGCGATGAGGCCATCATCCTCCAGTTTATCATACGTCCCGTGCTTCATGCGAAGGGTAGTATCGCGAGTTGGTTTCTCGAACTCTTCTAGTTGTTGGACTCCACTCTTCTTTTCGAGATCCATATAACTGCGGTAGTATATACTCCGGAAGAGACCTCGATCAATGGAACTTTGGTTCATGATGACAGAATCCTCTTGGTTATAGCCACTATAGCAGAGAATGGCAACAATGGCGTTTTGACCGGCGGGAAGTTCGCGGAATTTCAGATACTCCATAGAACGCGTTGTAGCAAGAGGTTTTTGTGGGTAATACAAGATGTTGGCCATCGTGTCCATCCGTACCAGAAAGTTGGTGAGGTAAATACCCATGGCTTGTTTACCCATGGCAGATTGGTAGGTGTTACGGGGTGACTGCAAAAGTGTAAGACCGCTGGGTTTCCATCATTTAGTAGTCACGCACCTGGTTATGATCTGGGAAAGGAATGATACTGGCGCACACACCAAGAATCATACTAGGATGAATCTCGCAGTGGGTCCATGTATGCGCATTGATTCCGGCCTTCAGTCGTGCTGCAGGGTCATAATCGCCATCATTTTCATGCGGGTTGATGCCAGCAGATTGTAACCTGGAATTCTCGAGATCCTCCGGCGTCATGGAGATCATTACCGTTTCCTCCTCCTCGGCGTCCAGTAGCTCGATGATCCCTGACTTCACCAACTGCTCCCACTTGAACTCTTCGCCATCATCATCACGGAAGCCTTGGTTAAGCCATTTGATATGCTTCTTTTGAAGGGAAAGCTGCTGATTTTCGACAATGAAAAGGGGTCGACAGACTCGTCCCGCATCAGTGTATAGGCGAAGTTCCCTCTCACGAATATCACGGACTACAGAGACCTCCGGGCTTATGTCGTCTTTTCTACGCAGTTTCTTGATCGTCTTGACAAGGTTGGCAGGGTCACGATGCACACCCATCCAAACACCATTCACGAAAACTTTCGTGCAGGGTGTCGATGCATGTGCATTCTCCTCCAGCGATTCCAGGCCCCATTCTTCCAAAAACTCGATGACAGGAGCAGAATAAGAACCGACAGAGATACAGGCCATCAGTGCTAGGTTCTTGACGAGACCACAAGCCTGGCCTTCTGGTGTCTCTGCGGGGCAAACCATTCCCCAATGAGTATTGTGTAGTTGACGGGGCTTCGCGATTTTGCCCTCCCGTCCGAGTGGTGTGTTACAACGACGAAGATGTGAAAGAGTTGAGGCATAGGTATATCGATTGAGCACCTGGGATACGCCAGCTTTCGAAGCCATGGATTTCTTCTGGTCGCCCCAGTTGCCAGTAGCTAGTGAGTACTTGAGACCATTGGTAATAGTCTGGTGTTTGACGGCTAATGAAAGATTGAACTCTTTGTGGGTCTCAACACACTATAAACATAGCTTAAAAGCGGGACTATATAGAAGTAGATTGGGCAATACCTTTTGGAGATACCGGTAAACGTCCCTCGTTAACTTTTTAAAGAGCATGCGGAAAAGATTGGCAAGTAAGGGACCGGCTAGATCGAGGCGTTTCTTGCCAAAGTGATCACGATCGTCGAGCTCTCTCCGTTCCAAGGCAGCGAGGAGCAGCCGATGAATCATGTAGCCAAAGAAATATGCCTTCTTAGATTCCGAACCTTCCGCCATGGAAACATGGGGCAGCATTTCCTTCTGCAGGATCTCTTGGGCGTAACGAATGCGTCGTTCTCTGGAAAGACCTGTGGTGGTGCCTCTGTTTCCAATAAAGTCGAGAGCCACCTCGCGGTCCTGAATAACAAAACCATCGTCGATACAAGGTTTCAACATCTCGAGCATTTGGGAGTCCTGCATATCGTAGCAAATGTGCTCGAGAATGTCCCGGTCTGAGATTACACCAAGTGCACGGAAGACAACCCATATAGGAATGTCCACACGGATATATGGGATTGTAGCCTTCATAACGTTTCCAAGCTAGACGAGTGTAAACTCCAGGATCGTTTGAGATTATGAGTACATACAGTTCGCTCTTGGTTACGGTGGAACATTTTCACTTGAAACTGACTAATGGTTTTTCCGCCTTTCTCAACAGCACTGCGTATTTCGGCGAGGAAGTTTATTGGAGAGGGTTGGGCTTTTGCAAAGACATAAACATGATTCGTGGCCATACGTTCCTGTGCGATGAGGACCTTTTCGGATCCATTGATGATGAAATATCCCCCAGAATCGTATGGACACTCGTTAAGGTCGAACAAATCTTGGTCTTGCAGATCTCTGAGGATGCAAAAGGTAGACCGCAGCATGATAGGAACCTACAACAACAGATTACCACAGGTGGCGCGCTTAGCTGTAAAAACAGCCTACCTTGCCAATCCAAACTTTTGTTGCATCCTCAGGATTGTCATGGCCCTCAGACTCCCAGATTACATCCCCGGGAACGCCATCTGGGTCTTCACGACCTAATAACACCCTCTTCCTCATTTCGATATATAACGGAGCCGAGTACGTCAAATTGCGCAAACGCGCTTCCTGAGGGAAAACGGGGACCACCGAACCGTCCGCTTCTGTAACAGTTGGTCGTGATAGGTAAATCTGGCCAAATTTTATCTCGTATCGTCGCGTCATGTCCGATTCGTGGCCAGTATGTTGGTCCGCCTGATCGAGTATAAGGTCAGCGTTTTCATCCACCAGCTCTTGCATAGTGTTTTGGACGAATTCATCAAACGAGTCGAGCTGTTGCCGAACGAGACCTTTCTGTTCGAAGAAACTGGAGATGACGGTCCAACAGTCTTCCTGGGTTATCTCCTCGTACTCCTCTTCCTGGTCATCCATCGCGTAGTTTGAATCATAAGTAAACGGGGTTTGAGAAGGGTCGGCATCTCCAAGAAATGCTTCAGAAAAGCGTCAGTAGCAGAGTTATGAGTATAGGTACCTTGGCTCATGGTAGAATATAATATAGGAGGCTAGAATGACGGCAATTGGAGTTACACCGGCGCGCAATGCTCGTTGAGGGTGATGGAAGTGAAAAGACAAGGTTGAGCACGTCGCCGATGTCGACGAGCGCGACTAGTAAGCCTTGTTGACGCTTGTTGGTGTCGTGATAAATTCAAACACCGAACATGACTAATCTACAAAGGACAAGAGTCTGCTCATCATTGCAAGTGCACTACGCGCATATCCACCCTGTTGTCGACGATCGTCAATGCATTCGCTCCGATCGCCGCGCCCACTTACACCAAAGAGTACCGTGTGGTTGAGATAGTGGTAGAGCTCATACAAGTCGCCACGTACATCGTATTGGTCTACAGGTTCGCTTTTCGGCAGATGCTGGTGGTAGCTGGTGAAGAATGTGTTCGGAATCCCCCCGAAAATGCGAGTAATAGCAAGGCTTTGCAAAGTTCAGACTGGTCCACCACGCTCCTGCCCATTTCACTCACTCGGCTTCGTTGTGTCCGAAATATGAAGATGGGTCGAATATGACTGGCTGACCGCTGGCGCTGTCAAGCCCCGTATTCCCACTCTACCCAGGTCAAATCGTCAACGTGCGATGGACTCGTGCTCACAACATACCCAAAGATCACCATGCAGGAGGACTGGTTCTATCTTCAGTGGACGGAGCAGCCACGGTATAACTCTTCGCAATGAGCACAGCACCTCAAGAGTCTTGCTGGTCACGCCTACCTCGCTCGTACTTCCTTGCCCTTGGAGATCAACTCCGCGCTCCCCTGTCTGCCTTTGAGTTTCAATAGGAGATTTTCGATCATGGAGCTGTAGCACTCTTCCCAAGTCTCATACCATCCGTTTTCCTGCCTAGTCGCCCCGCAGTAAGTCGGAACGTGAAACCCATAGCCTTTCCCACTCTTGGAGGCGTGCATTTCTGTCGCAATCCTCTTACCAAGGATCGCCGCGGCATTCCCCGATAAAGACCCTATTTCCTTATACTCGGAGAGAAAGTACGGAAGGCCGACCTTCTCGTCGGAATCGCTTTGGGTTACCCCGGATGCGAATACCCGAGGTACGAGGCCTGGGGCGGCATCATGGATCGCCTTGAGGGACTCGGCTTCTCCGATGTACTGGTCCGTCGCAGCAACGTTGCCAACCTTTGCGTAGTACTTTCTACCAGCAGAGGAGGTGACGATAGGTAGATTGAAAGAGAACCTCGCGTTGGGTTCTATCTCCCGAAGGTGCGGCAGAAATATGCTGACGATGTCTGACATAGCCTGGAGAGAAACTAAATTTGTCATCTCACTTATAATAATACTAAGTATACCCTCCAACTCCCACAAATATTCGCCATGGATTCCAACCTTGATTCAGACTCTCACCCAAACCACCTACAGGCGGTATACCCTTGATATCTGTGCTGAGCTTGTCATGTTCAGAGGGCTCCTATCTACCATTCAAAGGGAAAATGTGCCCCCCACAGCTCCTACTGTGGCCCAGACATCCTTAAACCTGAACAAGCCCGTCCCCGGGGTCGATGGATTCTTCCCGCTCAACGAGCCCCAGTTAGGATCGGCTTATACCAATACAGTATGTTTAACCCTCAGGTAAACGGCGTCCCAGGCTTATTGTCAATCCCCAGGACATCTTTACGCAGAATAAGGATATTCCGTTGCTATTCCAGCCAATTACAATCAAAGATGTCACCTTCAAGAACAGGATTTGGGTGGTACGTTTACCAGTCTCGCCGTGGATGGCCGAATGACCTTTCGTCAGTCTCCCATGTGTCAATATAGTGCCGACGGCGGACATGCCACCGATTGGCATTTCGTTCACCTTGGTGTTCGTGGTGTCCAACTTTCACACAGTATCAATTCTAATTTTGATGTTCCTAGGGATTTGCTTCTCGTGGTGTCGGCGCCATCGTGGTTGAAGCTTCGGCGGTGGTTCCCGAGGGGCGTATATCCCCAGAAGACTTGGTGGGTATGACTCGTTGGTCACAGATCCAGCTGACCACCATCTAGGGAATTTGGGCCGACAGTCACATAGAACCTCTCAAGCGTATCGTTAACTTTGCGCATGCGCAAGGCACTGTAATTGGGATACAACTTGCGCACGGCGGTAGAAAATCCGGCACTTATTCCCCGTGGGTTCACTCAAATGCCGCTGGGACCCATAGGACCAACGACTACGTTGTTAAGAAGGAAGAAAATGGATGGCCAGACGAAGGTGGGTCGCATACAGTCGACATTGTGATGCTTGCTTAATTGATGACTTATATCAAGTCTATGGCCCAACCACCATTCCGTTTTCCGATTCTTATCCCCGACCCAAGGCCATGTCGGAAGGTGACATTGACCGTGTCGTAGATGCCTTCGTCGCGGCCATAGACCGTTGCAAGAAAGTCGGATGTAAGCCTCTTCGTTTCCGATGCTAACTTAAGCTGACTTCGAGATTCAAGTCGACTTCATCGAAATTCACGCCGCTCATGGTTACCTAGTACATGAATTTCTCTCACCCTTGTCCAACACGCGTACAGATAAGTACGGTGGGAACTTGTCGAACCGGATGCAATTCCCGTTGCGCCTTGTCAAGCGAGTGCGTGAAGCTTGGACGAACAAACCCCTTTTTGTCAGGATAAGCGCGACAGATTGGGCCGAAGGTCCGGAGAAAGATGATGATGGAGAATGGAAGCAGTGGGGTATCGAGCAGAGCAAACTCTTCGTCGGCGAATTGAAGGCGCTAGGAGTCGATCTTATCGATACAAGTACCGGTGGTAACTGGGTCAAACAAAAGATCCCTTTGAAACACGGCTACCAAGTACGCATTCAAGTTCTGGTGGCTGCTGGAGTATTGCAGCTAACTTGTTCCAGGTTCCATTCGCTGCAGCATTGAAAGTAGCATATCCCGATCTTTTAATCGGTGCAGTCGGTCTGCTCACTGACCCCATTGAAACCGAGTCGTACCTCAAAGACGAGAAAGTTGATGTAGTCCTCCTCGCCAGAGAACTTTTAAGAAACCCTCACTGGGCTTTGACCGCGGCGCGTGCTCTTGGGGTTGCCGTGAAGCCTGCCGCGCAGTACGAACGTGCTTGGATGGATATGTTAGCACCCGTTGGCAAGTAAAGCACTGGTTCATGTCCGTGTCTGGATGAGATTATATTACATGTATATAGATGCCTGAACATTTTGTTCTTCACAAGGAGCCTTCTAGCATTTCTTTCGCGGCCCTATATTTTGCCCGAGTTTCCGCGATGACGGTTTCATCGATGCCCCAGCCCTCCCCGTTTCCGTTTGGTCCATTCTCAAATCCCTTCTTGTATCCGGCTGCTGTCAAATGATCCCGCACGTACTGTTTATCAAAACTAGGCTGTGGTTTTCCAGGAGAATAGCCAGCGAGAGGCCAGTATCGCGATGAGTCAGGAGTGAGCACTTCATCCACCAGGATCAGCCCATCTGGTCCGTCCAAGGAGGGAACAAGACCAAACTCAAACTTGGTATCCGCAAGAATCAGACCACACGACAAGGCATGTGCCGCGGCAGTCTTGTACAATTCTAGCGCAAATCCTGCGACCCGCGTGTATAGCTCTTCCCCGATTAATTCGGCGGCTAAAGTGGACATGAGCGGGATTCCTGCAGGTCAGAGAAACACCAGCACCTTTCTGTGGAGAGATGTTTTCGTCGTGGGCCCCTTGCTCAGCCTTGGTCGATGGCGTAACGACAGGCTCGTCCAGCTTTTCAGACTCCACCATGCCCTCCCGCAAACGGATCCCATGCATAGTGCCAGACTTTTTGTACTCTGACCACGCTGAGCCTATCGTGCCGTAAGTGACTGGCCATGTACAGAAGAGAGGACAGGTCGCACCAGTGAGAAACCCCCTGACGATGGCTTCCAAGGGAATGACTTTGGCCTTCTTCACGAGCATCGTCCGTCCCTCGAGCTGGTCCCTGTATTGTTTCACTTCTTGCGGCATTTCATCAATATCAACCGTTATGAGGTGGTTTGGGACGATGTGACGGAGCTTCCGAAACCAGAACAGGGATATACTTGTGAGCAGTTTCCCTTTTTCCGGGATGCCCTGTGCAATAGATTAGTCCAAGAAGAGGACGAAGGGAAGCCACGCACATCCTTCAAGATGACATCGTACACAGAAATTCTGTCAGTGGCGACGAATAATAGACGATCCTCGGATGAGGTAGTGTAAATGTCCCGTACTTTCCCCCTCGAAATTAATGTGAGATCGGGCAAGTTGGTGGTGAGCAAAGCAGATACCATGTCACAGGCAGACTTGAAGAACGAGGATACATCACAACGCAAGGACTCTAAATACTCTACCAGTACCTCTTCGGGATGGCACGCTTTGTTTGGGTCAACCCGGAACCGATACAGATACCTTATGACTATGCTAACACCTTTGGTCTATTACCAATCGTTGAAAAATAATCTATGTGTGCCGTCCTTTATGCTGTTAGATACTTGGGACCAGCCTTATAAGAGTGTAAGAATGGCTTCACCGCCCCGGGACTCATGTGCACGTACAAATCATACTTGACCAAGTCGTCGATATTCACGAGAGCAGCGGATGCCAACTGTCTTGCCTCAAGCCACACCCAAACCTGCGCACAGGCATGTTCAACCGTCGACAGGTGCCCTTGGGGTAGAACTCACCTTCAATAACGCCCCAAAATTGCCAGAAGGTATGTTAGTTATCGCTTCAGGTGTGGTCATTTGTCTCCCAAGTTGCCTCAGAATAGGTAACGCGCTCTTGAATAGATCTAGCGACGGGTCCAACCGACGTCCAATCCCTTCGAGCAACAGGATAGATATCACCGTGTTGATGAAGTCACCTTCCATCTTCACATGGTGTTGCCGAACCGCTCTGAGCACGTCCTGCAAGATATCCGATATCTTGATTTGACCGAGAGAAAACGTCTTGCACTTCACGGTCAACACGATGCGCTGCATCTTCAGAGCAAACGTTTCCGTATCGATGGCCAACTCTGGAGTGCGGCAGCGTTCCACTATGAGTTGACCAGTACGGTAACCGTCGAATTCTGCAACGGCACGGAAAAGATCAAGAAAGTTTTTGCGGTTTGTGGAGTTGAGTGATGTGATCAAACCAGCATCGATGAATACAATCTCCGGAATGTATCCTTCATCCGAGATGTGCCGTAATTCTTCTTGCCATTCCTTGGGCGAATTGCTGAGCCGTTTAAGACGCGATACTATCGAATCTGACTCGACCGTAGAAGGAGAAAACGTGTCGCTCTTGGCCTCCCTGGAACGAAGAGCATTAACCATGAGCCGTATGAGGTCGCGGGTCGAGAGCGGTCGTGTGAATTTGATCATGATATTCCCTGGGTGAAGATCGGAATGAACGAAATTATCCAATAGTAGCATGTTCTGGTCAATGCCATCAGGTCGTTAACCTAACCAGGGCTTACAACGTACCAGAAAAGCGTCAAGACCGATAGTAGCAACTTGGTCGTCAAAAGGCCCTCCACCATTTTTCAAGAAAAGTTCCAATGGTACGGCATGCTCGTATTCCTCAACCAAGACATCGGACGTAGAAAAGATTTTGAGAGGACGGGGAAATGTCACTGGTACGTTCCGCGACGCGAAGTTGTGCTCAAAAGTAAGAAGGTTTTCCGCCTCATTGCGAAGATCAAGTTGTTGGTACATCATCTCTCCGAACACGCCAACCTCTTCAGGAAGAGATATCCACCGCATTCCGGGAAAAAGTGTTATGATATTGGCAAAGAAAGACATGATTGCGAGATCACGTGCAATCATTTTGGCAACTCGAGGATGGAGGACTTTTATCGCCACTGATGCAGTGGGAACTGAAGGTGGAGGATCCTGCAGTATGACCGGAGTTAGAGATCCGGCGACAGACTTGGAGTGTCGCTTGGGTCCAAGATATGAAGGCGGGAGAAGATCCTGTTTGAGGATGGCCCTATATACCTATGGAGAGAATATGTGCGTGTCGTCTACGAATGACATGCCTGCTGCCTACCTGAGCAATGGCACCTGTTCCAATTGGGTTTTCATCAAACTCTTCAAATACATCCTGAAATGGTCTCTGAAAAACGCTCTCTACAACTTCCTTTGTGTATGCCAATGAGTGAGGTATGCCTCGCGAGTGTGTCGTTCCCAATCTGTCGCAAAGCAGAGACGGAAACAGATCAGCGCGCGACGCGGCCCATTGAGCGAGCTGGAGATGATTGATGAAAGAACATGCGCATCAACAGATATTAAGCACCTTGGTGAATGTTGGGCCAGCGGCTTGCATTCTTTTCACGAGAAAATCGTACCACCAAACAGCACCCCACCGGTCACCTTGCAGTCCCTCGTCCGAAGCTCCGACCAGCAGCATTGGCATAGTGACTATGACGGGTGCGAACAAGTAGAACAAGTATACGAACCGTCTTGCAGTTAAGATGGGTTCCCAGATGTAGTCTTGTAAAATTCGCGTTATCCGGAGGAAAGGTGAGCGCTGGGGTTCTGCTGGTGAGCAAATGATGTCTTTGTCGCTGAATCGGCGGGTAGAATCACGATTTTCCGAACAAGGTATCAGGGTCGGGGACGAAAAGACGGAAGGTAAATGTAGTCGGGGAGTCGGGGAGAGGTAAACGACTAGGCCGCCAACAGTAGGTACGAGCCAGAGGGTCCACCATATCCAAGGGCGGGTGTTGCGACCGAAGCACGGTGGGGTTGAGACGATGCTAGGGTACTGACCCTTGATAGTAGCAGCGAAGGTGCGACGAGTCGTAGTGTGGGCGGCTTTGCATCTCAAGAAAGCGCGAAACGACCTGGAGCAAGGAGAGAATGTGATGCGCCATTGAACGGGCATAATTTGCACGAGTTGCGGGGCACAGTGACCGTGCGCGGCGCCGTGTTGGCGTGAAGCGCGTTCTAGCTAGCGAAGATTTCTATGAAGAATCGGAGCGGTGCTCTCACCGCTTACTCGACTCGGCCGGGCCGGAGTCCGTGACATGCAGTAGTACCAAGTTTCGGACTAGCCAATGTACTTTGAAATTATTCGAGAGGGTGGTCACATACAACCGGACGCAAAAATATATAACATTGATGTTGACACTGGTAAGTATTCCAAGTGTCCGTACCATCCATTAGTTGTGAACCACCAGTGGCCATTTCTTCCAACAAAAGGTCTTTTCTTGAGCGAGTTTCAATTGTCACAGTAGAAGAAATTCCACAGCTAACGTATACTGATTTGCCCTGCATGACGCTTGGCTCGGCATCGAGGCCCTATCCACAGTGCAAACCAAATCATCGATGGTGTGGCGAAGCATATCCCGGCGAACAAAACATAGGTCCACCCCATACCAAGAGCGTTCACAGTTAACTGGATAACAGACACTGTAGTTGCGCTCATTGTACACCTCACTAAGTTGTTCTGTCAACGGTCCTAATTGTCAGCGAAATAGTTTCATCAAAGCAAAACAGAAGCTAACGCATGCGGACACGGAAGACCCTTGCGCCGGTAACAAGTCAATCAAGAGGGTTTGCACAATGGTCATCATCGCTGTCCCTGAAGTGGCAACTGGAGATAGAACATAGTTCGGCCCTGACACATGCTCGGAATCCAGGGAGATTACTTACATATCACCTGTAGCACTAGTGGTATTGCCATGTTAACCTTTTTCTCGAGGCACCACCCATAACCAGCGCAACAAGTTGCGTATACGATCATGTGGAACGGGACCGTATGTAGCCTTGCTCGTTCGATCGGAAATTTTTCGTCCTTCGTGACCTGGTCTACAGTAAAAGGTCTCACCGGATCGGTTGATGCATTCTGTGCAAGCTTTTCCTTCATTTTCCTGTAATCTCTATTCAGGAGTTTGCCTGTGGCTAGACCGCCGATAATCGATCCCCCGCCTATGGCTAAGTAGCACAAGCCAATGTCAGTTTCATCCAGGAAAGGGTACGTTTCTTGGAAGAGCGTAGATATGGTGGCAAGGACGGCATAGTATAATGAACATACAATCCCGCTGAAGATCAAAAGATTCATCACGTCGAGATACGTTAGTATCCGAAACGGGTTGGTAAAAGGTGTGGAAAGGGGCAATTGTGTTGTTTCATCCTGTCGTCCGGCGCCAACTATGGAAATGAGGGGTCGATGGATTTTCGACGGAATTACGCTTCCATCCCCGACAAGCAGTCTCAGTGTTTCAGGAAGAAAACTATAGGTCACATGAAACTCGCATAAGAGTGCATAACAACCGGAACATACACCACTATGGCGAGGAAGCATGCTACAGAGGCAATGCATAGTAACCAAAAGATCCAACTATATTGAACGGACCAGAGTGAGGAGATAAATTGTCAAAGGCCTTGGACGGACTTACCGCCATCCCAGAGCTTGAGCAGTGACACCTCCGACGACAGGTCCAATTGCAGGTCCAAACTGATTTAAATTAGTTGACGCATATTTCTGTTCGCATGACATGACATACCTGTGGTCCTAGAAAGAATAGCGCATAGAAACCTCCACGCTCAGCACGAGTCGTGATGTCACCGACGATTCCAGAACCTGTACCAGGTTAATGTTAATAATACCTGTATGTTGAAGCGTACCCAATGCGATCGTACTCGCAGATCCAGTGGCTTGAAAGCCACGGAGCAACATCAGAAACCAATAGTCCGAAGTCGGAACCAAGCCAAGGCCAATACAAGTCAAACTTAGTATTAACAAACATGCGAGAAGGATCAGGCGTCGTCCGAAACGATCTGCTAATAGGCCCCATAACACAGGAGCTACATGTCGGGGTTGCCGAATTAATGAATGCCTTGTACTGTAATCCAAAAAAAAAAGACCCACAAACACCCTGCAGGACCATGTATACTGTAACGGTCAAATTAATGGACTCGATGGATTTGTCGAAGGCAGTAGCTATAGTGGGGATTGCCGGGAGGTATATACTGCTTGTCAACGGACTAAAAAAAATCGCGATGTTTGAGTTGCGCTGAACCGAGTTAATGGTCTTACCTGAACAGTGCCGCCGTAGCCGCCATGGATACAATGAACCACTTTTCAGAGGAAGTGTATATACTATATGGTTTCTCTACACTCGCAGCCCCGGGCACCTTGGAACGCACGTTAATGATCAAATTCGACATCTCCCCCGGACCTGGAAATTACCTGTAGCCGCGAGAGGGGGCTGTTCTCCAGCTCTTGAGGACTGTCCTGTTTGACTGGTATAGGATTTTGCACCATTGCACGTATCCTTGGAGATGGCGAAGAAGTGTTTTGGACTTGAAGGGGTCATATTGTAGTACTAATAATCAGTTACATCAACTACTAGCGAAGCAAGGATGCAATGGCGCTTTACGGATCTTGAACTGCCAGTGATGCTATCATTATATCACGGTCATCATTGGTTAGGCAAGTAAGCAAAATTTCGTCATTGCCACAACATGAGTCATCACAAAAAAAAACAGAAGCGTGCTAATCCCATGTACGGTATTACAGGGGTTTATATCATTTTCAAAAAATGCACTATATTGGATTACAACGCTTTCGTTTTTTCTATGATGTCATTCGTTTGCTATAGCTTGAAAAGTTCGAGTGCGTAGCAGTTTTCACAAAATTGAGCTTGAGCTACTTGCTTCCTCACTGACTCAACAGGTGAGCACGAATCACCGAAATTGAGAAATACGATGATTTGGATACTTCTTGTTAGTTACTAGGCTATTACACAATAAACTTCTGACCAGCCCGCATTATGAGGCAAGCCATCGATGGATCAGTGAGTCACAGCTTGCGCACGTGCAATCTCTTGTAGACGACAGTCTGGCCAATCTAGTTACATGATATTATGCGGCTGCAACGATAGAGCCTCGAAAACGGAAATTGACGGAATTTTTTCAATGCATTCGTCGCTTCCAAGGTAGTACATATAGTCTCAAGGTGTGACGGTCATACCGTCTCAGTGTTGGACTGTTGAATACCCAGATCATACACAACAATGACGTGCCATTTCCTCTCTACTGAGATTGACGTCTCAGATCAAAAACAGAACGCAATATACTCACATGGGACATTCAAAAATCGGCGAATTCCATTCACTCTCGGGTTTACTGCCCTATGGAGCAGGGTGTAAAATGCGGATTCTGGGTTAGATTTGACCAGACCGGCTACTTGTGGTGCTCGTGGTAATCACTTTAACACCCCTCAGGTTGGTTCGATATGTTAATGACACATTTTTCACAGATTCGCCCTGCTTACGGTCGCGTGACATATTCCCAGATTCAATGTAGGGGGGAAGAGAGCAAAGTAAGGTCAGACCTGTCACATGTTGCTTAAAAAAGGATCTGATGTTGGCTAGGGGGCTACCCCCCGATATACTTTGGACCTTGAAGAGGATCGTATGCTTCTCCTTTAAGATGAAACGCCAAAGTTGGTGCTAGACATTTTTCCTGCACATCCTCTATTCCATTTGGTGGTGCGACCCCAAGAGTTCATGGAATCTAGTGACAGAATCGGAGTATCGACTACGCTAAGTTTAGCCCCTTACACTTCCGCGGTCGGCCCAGAATCAGAGGGCGGAGATCCTACAACGACACAACGCGGCCTTTCAAATCGGAATGTATGCTTTGCATGCCTCCGAAACGTGCAGAAAGACTCAAAACTGGTTCTGGATGGCTGTTCAACCTATTTCCTCCCTTCCTCCCCACCATTTTGACCCAACGCCATCCCTTTCGCGTGCGCGCTAATGGTTATTCCTTACGAGCATTTAACCGGAAATGCCAATCCCTGTTTACCCTTTATGAAGCTTCCAAGTTATAAATCTCTTCGCCAAAGGTATCGTCCTTATCCCGCAACCCATGCTCGGTTGTTGTCTAGCTCCGCGGACATGACGGTGCGGAACCTGAGCTCATACAGAGAAGTGGCCTCATGTTGTAACGAAAGGAGTCTCTTGAGGACGCTGACCTCGAAGCTAACACGCTCCTGGCGCGTGCCACTTTAAATCCTGTCTCGTTTTCACTGGTCAGTTTCACCATGCGCTTGATCCCTTTGCCCGGCTTATTATGAGATGTAGCCAATGGTCTTCGAGGATGACTGTATGGCCGGTTTGCGTGCCGTAGTGTCTGAAATGACTGGCCCAGGCTGTATGCAAACGCGCCTTGGTGCTGTTCATTTGGTCATTGTAAGACTTACTCCTGTTTGTATCACGGATTCTTGCTGACTATAACATACCTTGTACAGGACTTCGCCCTCATTGTACGTAGTTATCGTCGCAAGAGCAGGGCGACGGCCCGGAATGAAGTTGCGACGTGACGTTCACTCCCGCTATTACTCGATCATTCAATAAAATGTTCATTCTACTGATGGCAGATCATGGACTTGGTTTGTGTATCCCGTGCCAGTGCATGATGTAATTTCTAGTTCTTGGGAGTACAATAATAATACTGTCTTGCATAAGTGGTCATGGTCTCGTTTTAAACTGCCTTGAAAAGGCTCAGGACCACGACCTGTACTCCTTATTCACATACCTTGACGTCGATCTGGTATCGATGGGATCCCTGTCGATTGAGCATCTCCACGTTCGTTTCGCTTCCGAACTGGCGGTACCGCCGGCGGATCTACAGAGGAAGGTAGAAGCAGACCTGTTGAATCGTCATCTGTGGGCGTAGATGTTAATGTTCACTTTTGCAGGGCCATCCTTTTTATCCAAAGGTTGCTCAAGAGAAGGGATGCTCCGAACGCCACTCATCATTCGATTTGTTCTGGCGATGGGACAAACTCTCCTCGGTTTCACATACCGAGAACCAGCATCACCAACGAACACAACTTGTGGCTTCCCATGTGCGTCATCGGAGCCAACGATCTCGTCGCAATACTTACATGCAACAAGGCAAGCCCAAGCTGTTCTCAGGAAAGGAGATTGGGTCCCTTTCAGCATATCCGAGGGTGCTCGACAATCACAACGCGATGGCAGACACTTACCGAGGACGTTGATTCGCTTTTGAAAACGATCATGATGCGAAACGCTTCAACTGTCAACGGACGACAACCTCAAATGCTCGTAAACGTTCGTACACATGCCCCTCGATTTCGCAAACCTATCACTGTCGATGACTCACAGCGCGGATGTTGGTAGAGATTAGGGATCTAGCTGGTCATGGTTCGGGGATATCTGTTGTAAATTGAAATGCTGATGTAACAAACATTCACAAAAATAAACAACGGTTACCAAGGTCGTTTTCAGTCCACATCAACGACGAGGCCACCACGACCCCTTCTGATCCGATCTTCGAGGCCACCTTCGCCACCAAACACTTTCTTCTGTTCGTGGCTCAAGAAGCTACCCATTCCTCTTGATTTCGATCTTGCCTCATTTTCGGCTTCCAACTCGGCTTTCTCCTTTGCTAAAAGCTCCAGCAAACGTTTTTGGCGGTCAACTTGCATACTAGTTGCATCAGATTGCATGGCAGCTAACCGCGCCGCGCTGTCTTCAGCGTCACTAGGAGGCTTCGAGGCTGAGGTAGTTGGACCGGGGCGAGATTTTGGTGGAGAGGGTGGGGTATGATAACGCTTCGCACTGTCGTAAGCAGGGCTGGGACTTCGTCGGCGCTTTCTCGAGTCATCGGCGTGTTGCCCCCGCTCTTCATTTCTCGTATACTCTCGCCTGTTGTCGTCGGATTCATCGGAGCGAGGCCATGTACGAACGCGATCCTCGCGAGATTTGCGGTCAGGATTGGGACTGCGGCTGCGACTTCTTCGCGATCTGTGTTCGTCCCGGCGGTTGTCACGATGAGAACGAGTATAAGGATTGGGTGAACGCCTGGCATGAGCACGATCACAACGCTCGTATGAACGAGAGCGATGCCTCCGATGATCATCCACTGGGCTGAGGCTCCGGGAAGGTGTCCGTCGCCGCCCACGATATTCCGTATCGTCTGCCCTTTCCTTGTCCTTCCTTTCCTTCTTATGCCGCTTCTCCTTCTTCTCCTTGCTTTTCTTCGGCTTGATACCGTTTCGCTCCTGCAGCTCACGAAGACGGAGCGGATTAGACATCAACGCCTGATAGGCAGCTTGCTCCTGTTGTTTCATCGCAAGTAACGGATCCTCGCGAATTTTCGCAGCAACATCTCGGATGGTATTGGCATTCTGAACTGCGATGAAATTCTTGTGCGACGCTCCCAACTAAACATATCAGAAAACAGAAATAGGGACCGGAGATGGACAGGCGTACCTTTGCGTTGTCATCCGCGGTCAAAATCTTGTCCACCCGCTTCTTTCCCAGGAGATAGTCCTCGAGGTCGTTGGGG
>JBBPLE010000332.1:0-10365 GCA_038089675.1 Boletales sp. KT-2023b | reverse complement strand
TTGGGGTTTCTGGCTGCTGCCTGTGGCAGGCGTGGTATACATCCATTCTAGCTTCTCCGTTCTTTTCTTTCCGGTTTGCACCTCTTGGAGACGTTGAAGTTCCTGCAGCTGGCGCTCCTCCTCCTTCTCCTTGCGCAGCTGGTCAAGCTTCTTCTTCTCCTCGAGCTAGAGGGGCATGCGTCAGTAAAATGACAAGCAAGAGAGAAGACGCAGCAGGTACAGCTTTCTTTTCCTCCAACCAGACCCGCTCCTGGTTCTTGAGCAGGAGCGGGTGCCAGGACTTCTTCATGTTCAAGTCTCCCCCACCCATCTTGGCTAGATTCTGTGTGGATGGTGAAAGTTCAAGTGATGGTGAAGGCTGAAGCTAAAGAGCGAGCAAGCAGGGAACTCCCTTGATCAGTCACCCACGATAATTGAAACTCCGCCATGTCCAACCGTAGTTCGATATACTGTCACTATTTAGTGCACTAGGCTGACAGTTCTTGCACTGGGCATTACTGAGCATAATCTCGAACCACGAAGAATTCAACCAGCGGATACTTCAAGCGATGTCGACTTCATGTGTGCGTCCCCCAGGTGTATTTGTGCCTGTTTGGATCCCCTGGCTTGCACTGCCATGACACAAACCATAAGCCACACTCATACTCAGCCATGTCTGAGGCTACGGATACTCGCAACGATGTAGCGGGTCCACTGCCCTCGGAGCCGACGTTCGTGTCCATTGCATAGGCTCAAACTGCCCGTTGACATGTGCCCCCAACCACAGAACTCCCCACTCAATATACGCACTCTCCCGCAAAGAAATAACGCGCGGAATCGCCAATCGTTTCGTACACTCGCGGACATACATTGTTCTCTATCTGATGATGGCCGCACTCTCGGTCACGACGGTCGCACTCAGCCTGTCAGACGGCTGTCCAGGAATCGCGTTCTACATACTTGAATTTATCATCAACATCTCGATGATTCTTGAAGTGGGCATTCGATTCGTCGCTTTTGGAAGGGTGAGTTTCCAACTCATGGTCAACAATAGACATCAGGGAAGCTTACCCCCAACCCAGCAATTTTGGAAATCACCCTACAACATATTTGATCTCATCCTGACATTGTTTTGCGCAATTACCCTTCTTGTGTTGGCATTTGCGGGCTGTGGTGCCACTAGCAAGGAGGAAGAATTACTCGACACTCTGTTACTAATAGCACGTAACGTATTGCAGTTTGGCCGCTTGGCTGCGGTAATGAGACAGTATGTCTAAATTCTCCCATATGTCACCGAGGATTGACTGTCCGCAGGTCTGGCCAGTCGATATTTTCGCGACCAAAACCTATCGATATATCCAACATTCGTCGTGCGGGATATCGTAGTCTCGACCTTGACCTTGAAGAAGACGAAGAGGAAGATCCAGAACTTGGTCGCCCGCTCGTGGGAGAGCCAGTGTTGTTTGACGCCCAAGAAGATGCAACTCCTAGGATGTCGGATATGCCGCGCGCTGCTCAAGCGGTACGTGAGCGCGATGAAGAGGACGTTTGGGCGGAATTAGGGTGAACTTTATGACCGCTCAGAAACGGACGATGAGGATATCTTGTTTTCAAAGTACACCTGTTGGTAATATGCGGCAAACTTGAATCTTGAAGTCCTGTCGACATACGCTGACGACGTTGGATTCCGATGTACAATTAGGGGGCAAAGAAGCAGTGCAGTCCAGAGCGAAAGCGACCACCGCACTGACTACTTCCTAAGGGCCTAATTATAATGTATCGTGTGCGCCGTGCCTAACTCGGCTCCGGGACTTCGTGAAAACCATGGTTCATAACTTTGGAGCACGACGGGGGGAAATAGAACGCCGTGCTAGGAACATTACAAAGGTTATGGCTACGAAACAAAATCAAGGTCCAAGTTCACCCAGGATGTACCGTAGCAAGGAGGTAAATGGGTATTTTCATGCTCGAACAAGACGTACTGAACCGACAAAATCAGAATACCCGGGTTACGCAGGATTGCTCCGATCCGTGTTCCAGTGTTGCCAGTTGGTATCATTCGACATGTCAGGCACGGCAATCTGAGGGACTGATCCTGACGGAACGTCTGACAGAGATCGTGGCGCATCAAAAGAAGCCTTGCCGAATCGTCCAACTGTACTCCGGGCAAGGTTATTATTATTTTTGTGGTGCTGTGGATGGTTGTCCCGGCGATATTGCCGACGAGGAGGCACCATGTTACGCTCGAAATTCGAGCTCACGGGGATCGAGCCTGGTCCAGCTGGCGAAGAGGAGATACGGCGACCAGGCACTCCACTGGCATGACTGTTTCCTGGCAGTGTTGGGACTCCGTGCCACGCATGACCCGGTATCCACGCGTGAGCTCCCAGAGGATGAGGGGGTGGGGCCGTGAGCGGCGAATTGATGTAGGGGTGAAAGATGATCGCTTGTGGACGAATAGGGAGTGGAGGGCACGAACGCCAAGTCACTGGAGGTTGCCCCTCAGCAGATTCGGCATTAGTAGGAACTTGACCTTGATCTTGATTTCCAGCCATATATTGATTCAGCGCATCTGGGGGATAGACTGGAACGAGCATTCCTTGATCACCTTGGATGAACCCAGTCGGGATTAGGGGAGCTTGTGCGTGAAGTAGGGTAGGGTTGTTAGCAACTCCTTGATGAACAGCGGTTGCTTGGCCTGTATCGGAGTTGTGGCCGAGAGCAGGAGGATAAGGCATAAATGTCTACGAAATGGTCAACACGTAAGAACCATACCACGCTACGGGCTGCATACCGGATATGCACCGCTGGCCGGCCCAAAGAGAACGGGGGGATACGAGGGAGTTCCACCGCCATCTGACCCCCCACTCTGCGGAGGGGTCGGAGCTACAGGTGCGGGCAACGAATAGCCAGGGTAAGGCTGACCTGGAAAAGGCAGCTGGTATGGGAACGAAGGAGTGTAGTTTGGTATCCATCCCTGATAGTACTGTATCGTAGGCGGTGGATACGCTACTGGTATGGCCACGGCTGGTACCACAGGCATCGGGGAAGTGACAGGCGAAGTATCTCAAAAGTAGACTCACCCTGGCTGACCTCCGACGACTTGTCCATCCCGCGCACTTCTCTGGTCGGATCACACTCTGGGTCACCAGCGGGTGGAACTTCGGATGACGGAACGCCAGTTTCGTCCTGTACTTCGTTTAGGTCACAGGCTTCACCAGATGAAGGTGGAGCAGGTTGGACCGGAAAGTCCGTAAGCTGTAGATCTGCCATATGAGCGGCAACATGAATGGTGCCTGGTTGCGGCAGTTTGGAATCAACACCGAGGTCATGAGCCGCACAAGGTGGCTGCAATACTGCCTCCTTGTTGGACCCTGGCCTCCAGGAAGGGCGATAAACGGGGTTCCAATCTCGTAGTTGAACACGGATCAAGCGGCCGTCGAGCATCCGATTGTGCTGAAAAAATAAAATAAAATTGACTGTAAATGTTGTCAAATAGGATTGCACTGACTTCTGCCTGGACGGCTCTTGCTGGAGCTTCTGTATTATCGAACTTGACAAACGCGAACGCAGAGCGTTTGTTATCTGGTAAGGTTTAGTCAGAGCGCGCGATGACTGAAAAAACGTACTTGGCCGAATAACTTTGACTGCCTCGATTCGTCCGTATTTCGAAAACAGCGACCTGACTTTGCCCTCATCCCATGCGTTAGGTCCATGCATTTCTAGCCCGCCGACAAAAATAGTCGTAGGATCGACATCTCCCCGCTTCTCTTGTGAAAGTTGCGATAGTGAAGCTTGGCTGTCATAGTCTTTAAAAGACATGCTCTGAAAATCTCCCATATAGCCAGCAGTAGTAGGCGTGCGGAGCATAAGTGACCCAGGAGTTCTCGGTGTGATAGGAGATGCTCCGAAATCAGGTGTGTGCACATCAATTTCTTGACTGTCTTCTTGTGAAACATGATAGCCACCATCCGAGGACGCAATATGATGGCCAAGGCAGGGCGAAGACGTAAAATTGGGTCCGTTCGAACTGCATAAATGAGGATTATCATCGCTCGAAAATAAACCAGATGGCTAACCCTGAGTTACTCTTGAATTCTGTCGGCTCCGCACAGCCTGCCCACCGAGAGCGATTAGTCAATTCCCAATTTGCAAATGACAGTTGCCCAGTAGATTCTCGCGAAGGAAGTGACACCTGTGATTGAGGGCGGACGTGCGTCAATGAAAATGCTCTTGGCCGGCAAGGTCGGGAGGGAAACGCGTTTCTGTTGTTGAAAGCAGTAGGTGTTTCCTCCTTCCAGGCATTATGTCCGGTGCTCGGATCGACAACTTTTATATTGGATGGACATTCGGCCACTGATGGTTCTTCCGCGGTTCGAAGCGCGGGAAGGGTATGGCTGACTGGCAAGAAACACGAAGCTGAGCGAAAAGAGGGGCCAGCCCCGCGACTACGCCAAGAATGGGAAGGTTGGACAACTGAAAAGGGTCGTGGATCACCATAAAATCCATATTCGCGAGAAGCTATATTCGACTGATGCGCCCACGTAACGGTCAAATGGGGAACTCTACGAAGAGTCTTTGGTTGCAGTGGGGAACAGAATCAGAGTCCAGCATAGTAAAATGCTCTGATCAACATACCACGAGAGCGCTAACGCAGTCATCTCGATGCGCCCATTTCACTTTCCAGCAGCCAGGATCCATAACGGGGGAGCGAGGAGCATCATGAGGAGGGGGAAATTTCGTTGATACTTGTCCATCCTCATGGTATGGTCCAAAATAATCGATGGCGCCAAATACGGACGTAATCCGTAACAGAGACTTAACTCCCGGTGAGCAAGTTACATCATAACAGTTCGAGAATCACCTCTGCATTGTACAGAACAGGCGTGAGCAATAAACCAGGTTCGGGTCCACCATCAGGTGGGATACACATGGCGCCAGAGTCGTATAGAATAGTAAATTGCCTGAGAATCATTCATCGGAAAGGCGAAAATGATACGAAGCCAAACACGTACTTGTTTCCGGGAACCCTGAATATCCTCATAACGCTCGGTAGCTGGTGTTCGATGAAGCGGGACTCATCGTTCGACAGGAAATTCGCCCTCCTCGGGTCTCTGTGTCGGATGTATTGCCTAGGGCTCCTACGGGAAAGGATCAGGACCGACTCGAAGCCATGACATGCATATATGCGCCGATGGGCAGGTAAATATTTTGTGGGCAGAGAACACGCACCTGTATGAAATGAGTAAAGTCTTGAATGCGCGTGCGGGCTCGTATCGAAGATATCGACCCAAGAACGGCTGCGGTGGAGCGACGTGAAGATTATTCATGAGGACGGAGGCCGCCTCGGGATCCTAAATCGACAGCGGTTTGGACAGTGAGCCGGGCGTGGTACGAATAACGACCGACCTGACACTGAATAAATGCACAGGCGCCGCCCTTGGAATCACGGACGACTTTGATACCTTTGACTTGAGGGTGCTCAGACAAATGCTGAGCCAGCATGCTCGTCAGCTCGGCATAATCCATATTGGAAGGCAGGCTGGCGGAGTCGCCATCAGCCAAGGATATAGTCAAGAGTTGCCACATACCTTCCAATGAAGATACTCGCGTCCTGAAGGGTCCGTTCATTAGAATCCTGAACGCCATTGCCCTCGTCGGCTGAAACGCTGGGCGGCGGGGAAGACGCGCGGTGCTCTGTAGTAGCCACGCTTTCGGGAGTAGAGGAAAGTGAGTCCGAGGAAGTGAGAGAATCGAAACGAGTGCCCCAAGACCGACCCAGTCTTTTTTGAGGCATAGTAAAGTATGAGAAGAGTATGTAGAAATGTAGTGCAGACCGGAAAGAAGTTGCGATGGAGGAGGAGGGAGGAAAGAAACGTAGTGATTGGTCAAGTTGGCATTCGGAAAGGAGCGATATGTTGCATTCACATCGGAACTTTGTTCGGCACAGAATTGAGGTGATCTGTCCGCGATCAGCCTTCCGTGAAAGGTGCTATACGTGCCGTGCGCATGAGGTCTATACAATTATGTGCACTTCTCTCTTGTATCATACAACCTGAGCGAAAACAGCGGGGAAAGGTTGGAGACGAAATCCACCACCCGATTGATTAGCGACAACAGTACCGGCCTTGGAGCACTCAACGAGCTATCGATGAGCTACTTACGGACTCGGAGATGGGACACGTCGGCCGATATTGAATCTCAGCCACAATCTTGGTCCAATAAGGATCACGACCTCGAGGTATGTCCTCGAAGAAGGGGTGATAAGACGACCCTGCTTCTTGACATACGGGCTCTTTGATCAGCGAAGAAGCTTGTGTGATGATGCGACGCCGCGGGAGAGCGTGCAGACCGAGGATAAACTGGGGACGTACGAATGGCAGGACACATGCATTGAGCGTCGATCGCTGAGACGCAAATCGTACTGTGGAGGGTTCGCAATAAATGAATGATCGACCAAATTCGGTGATAGTTCAAGATCCATGTCGACGCCCGACCTTGTCGTCGACACACATTTACCACCACCTCCACCACGACGCTCCCGTAGCTCGGCGGAGCAGACCCGACAGTTTGCAGCGTATCAAAGAAGGGTGGAGTACATTACGTAATGTACTAACAACTCTTACTCTCACCAAAACAATGTCCGACGACGGCTACGGCGGCGGCGGCGGCGGGGGAGATGACTACGACTATGAAGGCCCGAAGTCTGTGCTCCTGTTTCGCACCCTCACAGTACATCATTGATCCTTGCTTAGCTTCAACGACGGCGCTTTCGTGCGTGCAACAATACATAACCCTGGTCTACGCTCATAACGGAAACAGGATGAGAATTATGATCTCTTAGCAAACGAACTACCCGAGGGAGAACATGGCGAAGAGCAAGGAGAAGATGCTAATGGCGAGGCATCTCATCCCAATGGTGTCAATGGGGCGGATCACGACCAGGAAATGGCGAATGGCGAGGAGCAGCCTCAGCAGCCAGCTCCCTCTGGTGTGCAGGGCGAAAGGCAACCAAATAAAGTCAGAGTGACCACACCCTACCTAACAAAATACGAGCGAGCACGAATATTAGGAACTCGTGCATTACAAATCAGGTGCGTCTGTACCCCCTGCGTTTTTCATTGGCTCACCTTCTTGGCTCCGAAAAGTATGAATGCTCCGGTTCTCGTTCCCTTGGATGGTGAGACGGATGCTCTCCAGATTGCTATAAAGGAACTCTCCCAACGAAAAATTCCCTTGATCATTCGACGATATCTGCCTGACGGTTCCTTTGAGGACTGGAGTGTGTCCGAGCTGATCAGTGAGTGAACGGGGTGTCCACCAATGGACACTGGTGTAAAAAAAATGTCATCCTGCTGTCTTGTAGCAACTTTATCTTCGATTTCCAACCGTTTTGGAGATGGTCAATGGTCAAACGATGTACACTTAGAATACAATGCTAATTTACAATGCCTCCTTGTTTGTCTTTTTCTTAATCTCTACCCACATTTGTGCAGTCGGTCGTGAGATGCTCCTCGTCCTCGGTGTTTTGACGGAACGTTCTTTCGACAAAGTTCGAACCCTTGACTGACGGTCAGATATGCTCGGGGGTTGGGAATCATTGCTTGATTTGTCGAATGGAGACGCGGAATTCGTCGTATCCAGGAAAAGCAGTCGTCTTTGAGCCATCTCGAGGTCTTCCACGCAACTAGCATGTTTGGACACGCCTCTTCTTTTCCGCGGACTTGACTCGACATCAGAATAGTGGCAGCCCGACTGCCGTCGTTTGACAGGCGACGACGGTGCACTTGACGGTGGTTTAAATGGAGGAATGGGCGAGCATACAGCTTCATTTTCTCGAAGAGCATTCTCCGCGAATGACTTTCGCCTGCATCCAGCTGTAATACGATGAGTAAGGCATCTCATAATCACGATCAAGAACCTACGCTTCTTCTGTGCGACCACCGACGCCGACTCCTTCGCAACCTTGAACACACCATCGACATCCAGCGTCTGTTGAACCTCCCAGTCTGATGGTCGCATCTTTTTCCAATCTTCGAGAACCTTTTCCACCCAACGATCGGTTTCACCCGAAATATGACAGTCGATCACATCCTCCCATTCGCTTCCCGGTGGTGTCTTGTTCACATAGATCACCTTGCCTTGCCAGTTTTTGGCCGATCTGGGAGTACCGGTGGCGGATGCTTTCGATGCGTGGACAGTTTTGGCAAAATCTTTCACAAGCTTCTTTAGTCCGTGAACTTTCAAAGAAGTGCCCATGATGATCAGCATGTCGGGTTTCCGTGTGATGTCGTGGGTTTGGATAAGCCCAATGTCGTCCCCGAGTGGGTGTACCTCATCGTAAAGCACGATGGCAGGACGGAGTCTACCGATTTTCAGGGGTCGAGCTGACCTAGCCAAGCGCACATCCGCTGAGAAAATAAAATGGTCGGCCCCGGCTCCCGAACAACGGATATGCAAATACTCACACCGCAACTTGCACTCGGGACAATCCGGAGCCATCCCCTGATTGAACACGTCCAGATATTCCTCTGTACAGGGCAGATCGAGGGAACACAGAGTACAGCGGACACGGTGGATGTCGCCATGTAGTTGAACATTGCGTACTTCTGCTGCCCTCAACTTTGATTTCCCTTTTCCAGTGACGTTGTCTTGGCCTGAACTTCCTCGGAGTCCAACCCTTTCCTCGAAGCCATCGATGTTTTGCGTGTACGAGCGCA
This sequence comes from Boletales sp. KT-2023b, assembly GCA_038089675.1. Taxonomy (NCBI): domain Eukaryota; kingdom Fungi; phylum Basidiomycota; class Agaricomycetes; order Boletales; species Boletales sp. KT-2023b. The sequence continues at coordinate 1,666 of JBBPLE010000332.1, read as the reverse complement.
GCAGCTTTTGTTTTGTGTCGAGGGTCTTGATGAAATGATGTGTGGGAGTAGGTGTGGCAGAATCAATGCGGCGTTTGAGCTCGGAAATAAAGGTATAGAATACAGCCGTTGATGTTTTATCGCGGAATAGTGACGCGTCAAAGAGGTCGCGTCCTTTTAATACGACGCCGGGGTGCTGCTGCTTGACGAGTGCATACAACCCATCCGATGAACGGAAATCCTGTTGGCATATTAATTTCTCGAGGATGGAGTAAACGCGAGAAGATGACTTACTGGTATGCCGCACGAACACGAGATGCCGGCCCCAGTGACCATTACGATTTTCTTGCACTTGGCTACTGCAAGTGAAATATCTAGGAGGGCCCTCCGAGTGCTTGATTCTGCCACGACCGAGTTGAGTTCAAGACGAACAGTCATGTCCGAGGTCACAAGTGGTGGTAGGGATGAAGGTGGCTGCCCACGGTAGAAATGTCATGACGTTCTGCATAGACCGACCAATAAATTTGTTTTTACATATTTGGTTACCGCGTCGCGTCGTGTCGGTCACATGGTATCAATTCATCACTCGACGCGTCGCACGCGTTTCTACGATATAATTTATGTACTCTTAGGCAACTTGGCGCAAGGACGTAGGCGTAGGCTCATAGTACCAGATTCCATCCGCATTGCAGTTTGATGTTTCCGACGAGTTAATCGGCTTGAAGGTTCCGTACTGTTCCTACGATAAAACGCTGAGTATGCCAGTTAAACGCGATCCACAGAATACTCACTGTCCCCAATACATGATTGTAGTAGTAAACCTCGCTCAAGACAGTTCCGTCATTGTAACAGCCAAGGTAAGGAACGGCACCAATTTGTGAAACCAAGGCGTCGGTAATCTCTGCAAGGGTATAGGTAGTTGTGTTGGAGGGGAGGATGCCAAAACTGCAAACGAGTGAGTAGAATGATACTTCCCACAGAAAGACACGTACGCAGCCAGCATATTGTATGTTGGGTACATCTGGAACACCTTCACCACAGTTTCAAAAAAGTTAACCACATCTTGATGCTCCACGTAGTCAGGCCCATAGCACGCGACATCAAACGTTGAGGTGCAAGTTGCATGCTTCGAAAACTACACTCTTTGTGAGTTAGGTGTTCATTCAGGGCAAGCGGGAAATCACCGAACCTCATGTGCCCAGAAATCGTCATTAGGCGCACCCTGGTTGATCCAGTACGTGTCCACTTTTATAAACACGGATTATTACTCGCTTTTCACCATCGACGCGTATTCAACTTACTGTACTTCAACAGTTCCCATCGTCCGAAATCTTGAATAAACGTCCTAACGCTAGAACCGTTGTATATCCTCGATGAATCACAGTACTCATTCCATGTACTTCGACTTGCATTCAGTAAAATAAAGCATATCTAAAGTGCATTCTTACCCATTACAATTGTCTGGCCATAGACCATGGATAGTCCAACTTCCCTGGGGAAGCATTTGTCCAAACTGCTCCAAGCCGGTATAAGTGCTCCAAAACTGGGTTTGCAACACCATTCCGCCTTCCACGACGTTACAGCATGAATTGGTGAACGCGGTGGTATTCTCGCAGGAGTATTGCAACGGCACGTCAGCGCATTGTTTGAGATCAGGATAGAGAGATGGCAAGGTGCACAATGCATG
>JBBPLE010000331.1:0-26323 GCA_038089675.1 Boletales sp. KT-2023b | reverse complement strand
GATGCCGCTCATATTGTGCACAGTATACAAGTACATGGTTGCTGGCCTGAGGAATCAGTATTCATATCTATATTTGAGCCCGTGAGTTCTCGATTGTAGTGTCATTGATACAGCGTCTTTATTGTCTCACATCCATGCTTCAACACAGGGATCTCATCGTAAGTCATTGCTGCACTTTCTTTGGCAACTCTATCAACAAGTCGTAGTTACAGATGGTCTTTACGGTAACCTTGCGTTTTTCTTCATTAGCATGCGTTGATATCAACTCAGACAGCGATCGCAGTAATTGCGCAAGGTTTTTTTGTTCATCGAATCTTTGTCTGTACGTCTCTGCCATGTCTTTCCGAGCCCATGTCCTCATACGTATGCACTCAGTCAGCGGGAGGAAGATAATTCCGTTATTTATATGGGTGAGAAATGTGGATAGTGTTCATTGGTTCCACTGAACTTTGATTTAGGTTCTTCTGGCAATTTTTCAGCTTGGTGAGTTTCGAAGAACGTCAGATCCGGACGCCTAATTTCTATCTGAATATCAGTGGTTGCTATCGGTAAGTAGTTAGCCACTGGTCACAATCACATTCGGGTTCCTAACAGCCAATGTCCAGTCTATGTTGTAAAAGCGCTATATAGTGAAAACGGGTCAGCTGAATTCACGTGCCCTGAGTCATATGCATTTCTTATTTGCTTCCAGCGTGAGAGTTGTTATCCTCGGTGTACTAGTTGATGGTACCTTCCAGGTATGAAAATCTTACCTGTTGCACACCAACGTCCTGAGCATTATATCCGCAGACTCTAGCCACCATGTGTTTCTCTCTTACTGCTGCGGTGGATATTCTGATTGCAATATTTTTGACATTTTTACTCGTTCGCGAACGCTCGCCTGTATGCTTCGCAAGGTAAGCTCGCATGCCTTTGATTGTTGCAGATGCGGAAATGTCTCTAATCATGAATTTTGACCTCTTAAAGGACAACGCTTATGTTACAACGCCTGGTCGTGTTTGCGGTGAATACAGGTATCTGGACGGCCACATTCGCCGTGCTAACCCAGATCTTGGTATGTCTCGCTCGTCACCAGTGTACAACAGTACATACTAATCGAAATTCATCAGCTACATATGTTCCCGACGACAGCGTTTTATATGATACCGTACCTTCCGATCTGCTCAGTCTATTGCAATACCGTTCTCGCCAATTTAAATGCAAGAGGGTATCTTGCGTGTGAAGACAAGAATATAGACTTCTGTTATGGGGGCTCAAACTTGCAGGAGTCCGAAAGCGCCAGGACTGCAGAACAATGCAAAATGGTGACGCTGGAACAACCAGTAGGTTTCATTACCCCTGAGTTTATCGCATGCTCACTGCCATGTTAGCACCTTTGGGAGACCACGGAAATGGTAGCATTTTCGAATGCCAACCAGTCTGCGTCCTTGTCAGAAGTACCATCAGCCTGACGTCAAGTTGGCCGGTTTCCTCTCACTTTTATCGATTGTCTCTGACGCGTAGTATGCTACGGTTGCTATCGATACTAGTGTCAAAGAATAGAAGGACAGTTGAATCGAATATAATAAAATTTCTCTGGAAGCAACATATATTAACATCATGCTGCAGATGAGTTCTTTGACCTGGGGTCATGCTTTTCAAGGGTACATCCTCGAGTCGATAGCGCTGGACTTATGCCTTGATCATCCCTGGTATTCGAGTTGAGTTCCTGATAATTGATTCACCCGAGAAGTCCCGGCTTGTGGGTTGTCAGCGATATGCGAAGTATGTATGCCTTGCTGGAAGGTCAATGAACCCTAACACAAGGTGTTGGATTGAGAAATCTCTTGGCGTTTTGACTCAGTCCAGATGAAACTCAGCATGAGTCCGCTGGAGTCCACACTGGTACCGTGAGATAATTGCGAATATGTATGTAAGCGGAATAACTGCCGTAAGGAATCATTGACGGCGATACGATGAACTTCTAAGGCGACTTGGGCCATGCTCTGATATGAAGCAATGCACAGCGTTCAGCATCGCATTTCTATGCGTACTGTCAGTTTATGACTTCCTTTGGCCAATTTTGATGATCTCGATTCTCATGTAAGCTTCCATTTCTTATATACTACTAGCTATTGCTCAGACCTCTTTTATACCACTGACTGAGGCAGCGTCGCATCATGTCAACCAATTCACAGATCCCGCTTCCCCCAGTCGGCCCACTGTACGGTGCATTCTACTTTGGGGTCGTCATCTGTACCGCATTTTACGGGATCACATGCATGCAAACGTGAGCACTATTGCGACGACAGCTGAATTGTGGATAGAACTAATCGCTTGGACAGATTTTTCTACTATGTCCAGTAACAAGGTTCCCTTCTAGTGCTTATTCGTTGTCTTACGTTCAACTTGTTCTAGCTATCAGAACGACCCAACTCGTCTGAAGAGCTTTGTAAGTTCGGGTCCATGAACAAACTCGTAGCCCCACGATGATGTACCATTCTTGCAGGTAGCTGCCTTATGGTAAGCGCATTATATGTGTGCTCGAAAGGTCCTTATGTTTTTGGCAGGGTGCTCGATACGATTCATGAAGCCCTGAGTGTTGCCGGAGGTCCGTAATTCATGAAGTACCACACTCGCATCTCACCGATATGGTCTCGCATAGTATATAAATACATAATGGCTGGCCTGTTGGACCCATACTCGTATTTGGTTGGAAATCCGTAAGTTAAATCCATTGGTTCAATAAACCAGCGGTCTCACCTTGATCACCCTCCTAGGGAACTTGTCGTAAGTTCTATCTCCAACATGAAATGGGAAGTTCACGGAAAATTGTAGCTGAGATTACTTTGCACGGTATCCGAAAGACCATCTGCACGGAATGAGTTGTTGATACTAGTCAGGTCACCGTCGCAATACCCGCCCAAGGCTTTTTCATACACCGGATCTACCTCTGTACGCCTTTGCCTCCAAGCGTCCTCCCTCCATTTATTCACAAGTATCCAGTCACCGAGAAGAACAAAATTGCACCAATTTTATGGGTGAAGGGCCTGTAGCATGACTTGTAGTACTTTACTGAACCTCGAGTGCAGATTCTCCTAGCGATTCTCCAGCTCGGTAGGACTCGATACTCTATAGAGGCTACGTTTGATAACGATTTTCTGAATATTAGCGACTGCCATTGGTAAGCGTTCATCGGTGACGTTCATCTCAGCAAGCCCTGACGATCATGATCTCAGTTTATATTGCGAAAGCTCTGTATAACGCTCATGGGTCAGTTTGTTTCCTCTCCGATCGCCACTCGCCTATGCCCCTTATCTACTTCCAGAGTTCAAGTAGTTCCAAGTAATGTGCTCAACGACAATGAGATGACGGTATGAATCTGCCTTTATTCCGAACTGCAAACCAATTACTACGTGTACAGACACTAGCTACGCTAACTCTATCTGTTGCTGCCGGGGTGGACATTCTGATTGCTTGTTTCTTGACATTTTTGCTCGCTCGCAAGCGACTTACAACTAGGTTCTCAAGGTGGGCGTGCGCAACGTTGTGTCGTGCAATAGACTTATGAATCTGGTTCAAGAACGGCCCGCACGCTACAGCGCCTAACCACGTTTGCGGTAAATACAGGTATCTGGACAGCAACCTTTGCTCTCTTGACCATGATTTTGGTGCGTGTCGCTTGTCACTTGTGTACACCACGATGTATCCTAACAGAGACATTAGTTGCATGTTTTTCCGACTAATACGCTCTATATCGTGCCTGGAATGCCACTTTGCCCTTTATACTGTAACACTGTTCTTGCCAATCTGAATGGTAGGACGTATATAGGGGGAGCGACAACCAATATCGTGGATGCAGATCTGTCCAGAGTTTCCAATTCACAGTCCGAAAGAACCAAGACCGATCGACAAGATACCACAGGAGAGCTGAGCACGGTTACATCCCAACAGGTCTGTTTCACGATTTAACGCTATAAAGCTGTAATACTCATCAGAACGTCATAGGGTGTCTGGAGGAATGGGGTGGTCTAAATGCTTTCGGAATTCAATCAATCGGAGACATTGGGGTGCTCGGTATGTTTCAACAATGAAAGCCTATTCTACTTGTCAACCCAATTTGTTGTCCTCCAGCACACATCGTGATACAGCGCGATATCTAGTTGGATCGATGGTGGGACTATTTATATGGATCTTGAAGAGGGTCAGGTTATTTACGATTGGTCCGGTTCACTGCTCTATTTAAGACGCAGATCAGCGATTGCAGAGTATCTTAGTATCGAAAATATTATCGACCATGAAGTCGGACTCTGGAGACCCCGCTGAGGCTCTGCACTTTATGCTGGGACTCCCGGCATTAGAGAGGCACGCACTTACCTGTCCGTCCCGGGCTCATCGGAATCATCCTGAGAGACGACTCAGATTAGATTAGGGGCACATTGATACCTTCGATACTATTACTATAAGCTTCCTCCTGGACCTCAGATCCGATCACTTCGACCTGCTTCCACGGTCTACCTTAGTTTGCCAGCAGTGTCTCCCGCTCAAGCCGCGCATCGGAGGATTTGAGTGAGGCTAGGTCTAAAGCTGATGGCCGTCCATCCGAGTCATGCATCAAGTTTCACGGCGTCTATAAAATCCACGACTCGGAGCAAATGCGGATTCCGGACGTCCGATGAGTCGGTCCACGACACCCGTCTCAACGTTTAACCCACTCGGCATTGATGGGAATCTGGTGATGGGTTTAGGCAGTCTCCGGGTTGTTGCTAAAGTTGGAGACAGAAAAAAAAAAGGAAACAAGGAAATCAGCGTGTTACAGCAGGTTGAACCTGGCTCTTGGAGTCAAACTTGGAAATTAACTTATCTATGAAGTGTTTTTTTGTCTAGCATTCTACCCACCTTATCGGGATCCAATGTATCCGGGCGAGCTTCAATTCGTGTGTATAGCTGCATGCGACTGCAACTTCATGCAACTTGAAATCAAAGTACTACAGTCTACTGCTGAGTGCTTTAATACCTGCATAACCTCCAGAACCTTAGTACTAATAGCCATTTCACAGGGGTCTTTGAAATCATTAGTCCGTAGTCTTCGCCCCGTCTCACTTTTCCCTGCCTTCAAGTTTGGGAACCCGTGATCTCACTGAAGAAAGAGGTGAGATTACAGTTACCCTTCGCGCAGCAGTGACTATCCGTGGTTTTGCACTCGACTCGAGTTTGAACGAGGACGGTGAGTCCCTCCAAGCCATTCTCTGGCATCTAAAAATTCCCAGGGTGTTTTACATGAGTGAAGCGCCTCGCTGGGCACCTATCCTGTGTGCCTCTTTCGTAATCGATAGGTCTGCTTCGTTGTAACGTTGTTCTAAGCCCTTACATTTCTAGCCTTAATCTTGCGTCCATCTCTAATCCCGGCCCACCAGCTCAACCCAAGAGCCACTGCACACGCCACGAGTGTCACCCTCAAGCTTCCGACATAACACGCCTTTCCATCAAAGCATTGGTGTTCCGAAGCGAGCCCGCGCGGCACTGAGGCGGTCGACAAGAAGCGCGCCAGCAACGACGGCGGGGTGTCCTGCACTTGGGCGTGGGCATCTAGGTTGCGCCCGAAAATGAGGGAGAACACGTTGCCACCAATAATCGGCGAAAAACAAACGTAACCAAGGTTCTCAGAAAAGTGAGCTGGAATAACTCGTCGCATCAATTCGCCGAGTACGTAGAAGGGCGAACCTACCCAACCCAAACCATTCGATCACCGTTGTTGGGGCGCTCCCCCATAGGGATCCGTATGCAATTCCCAATGAAAGAGTAGCTATCCATAACGTCTCGATGGAGGAGACAGCGATCGCGGTCATTTGAGAGATTATAAAAAGGGACGAGACAACGCAGAGGCAGTAGACACGCGGAAGGCGAAGACGGGTATGTGTAAAGTCGGAAAATAAACCTGACATACCGTTAGCCAGATTCTGGGAGAATGAGGTAGACTTCACCTATTAGAACACGACCTGCACAGTTTCCTAAGCTCAGGATGGATACCTGAGCCGTTTGCCACTTTGAGGCCTCAATCTCATCATAAACCGAATACGTTTTGGCGTAAAGTGCTTGTGAGATCGCTCCGACATTGTTGATATCTATGGAAAAGAATCGGTTTGAGCAACTTCAACGAACCCAGATAAACCCACACATGACGCCAGTCCCACTACCTGTCACAGAAAAGTAAGTATTGGAATTCCTGACTTGAAACAACCACCCACATATGCCGATGATGACGAAAAGAAGGTAAAAGTCTCGAGTAAGCCAAAGGTGTTTGCCGTGAATGTCCGGTAAACTATCTTGATAATCTTTGCCGCTTCGTTTGCGATACAAACTCCCGGACGAGCCCAACTCGACATCAGATGGGGACATAGGAACCTCGCATTCACTGGTGTCCTCCTCTCGCGGTAACAGTGGTATGTAATCTGCATCTGCTTCTGTATCCGTGTCTGGATCTAGGACCATCTGTGCGTCTCCAATGAAGACGACAGGATCGTCGTCCTCAATATCGGGTCCCGCCTTGCCATTGAAATCTGAGTTTGTTAAAGGCAGAGGGATTTGCTTGACAGTGAGCACACCAAGGAGCATCGAGGATGCAGTTCCGATGCTAAGCATAAGTAGGAGAGCGGATGAATCTCCTGGAAAGAGTGTTCGCCCAAGCAGCGAAAACAAGAAGGCAGAGAGCCCCAGACCGGACAGGACAATGCCGGTGGCAGTAGCACGCTGGTGAGTACTAGTCATCAGTACGTCGCAAAAATGCTCCAACACGAGAAAAGAAGCACGTACAGAGCTAGACGGGAAGCTCTTCGCAGTCGTGTTGATAGCGGCACCGATCCCTGAGCTTCCCCCGAGACCCGTCATGAGGTTGCATGCAATAAGTAATGTAAAGTGTATCGCTGATACACTTAAGCCCTCCCCTACACCAGCGTCGAACATCTGTTTGATACCCAGGTAGCCAAATAAAAGAAAGATTGAAGCGGCAACAAGCGGCATTTGTGGGCCTTTATGGTCAATGAAACGTCCCAAGATCGGTCCAGAAATAGATCCGCCCACTGTGGGGGGATGTCTCAAAAATCAAAGGTCAAGGAGGATTATGACACATACTGTTTCCTGCAAGACCGATTATATTAAGTTGTGTATGAGATAGTTGAAGGCGAGCACCAAGCTGCGGTGCATAGGCTGGATACGTTTCATTAGGAGCAAGAAGCTGGGGGTGAAGGTTGACATACCAGAGTATATCTGTCAACGACCGCCATGATGAGTTTTTTTTTTAGCACTGGCATAGCCACCCACATAATTAGTTCCAGAACCCAACCCTACGAGGATGGATCCGAGGAGTGTAACCGTGCGGGATAGACTGAGTATATTGTCTGGCGGTCCGGACACTTTGACATCCATCGGCATTTTGTAGGCTGAAACTGGAACCTGATTCGCTGCTGGGAAGATGATGGGAGTAAGTGTGGTGGGTATTGCGAAGTTTTGGTACGTCGTGCTGGCTCTAGCAGAAGCTGCGCTAAGGATTTGGTCACCCACGGAGGGGTTCGGGTCAGGGACAGGCCGTCATGGATCGTTGGGGGGCGTTAGGCGGAATTTATGTAAGTGGGGCGGTGGGGCGTAAACCATCGGTAACCTTGATTGAAGTAGCTTGACAACATTGAAACATTCAACTTCAAGCTCAAAAGTACAGGACGGTCTGTCTCTAACTCTAACTAGCACCGCAGCCAGCACTAGCAGTACTTGCAGCGTCATACCAATTTTGGTATGTAACAACTCAAGCGTTCCTATTTCGACTTAGTTCCATGCTGCTAGTGTGCTAAAGAACATGCGAGACGCATGGATTGCGCATGGATTCACTTGGTAAATATTTTACAATGCTTTTGGAGTAGACCGGGACTCCTCTTTTGTTTGTCTTGCTCTGCAGTGAGAGCTTCGTACTAGCCAGATTTGTCCCTACGAGGGGAACACTTTCGCTTATTCCAATACCGTCTCTCATATGTCGGCCAATTCCTCTTGATCCGCAAGTTTTGTCGAAGCTCTCTGATCGCCCGTTTCAGGTACATAGATTCGGAAGTGGGAAATATAAACTGACAGCCTGGAGGGGCACTTCTTCCTCTGCATTTACATGTGTTGGGCTAACTTTCTGTTTCTTTGACCGTCTTTTTGAAAAATTCCGCTGGTCAGTTCTTGCATGCCAGTGGTAGATGCGATTGATAAGTGTTGCAGTCCAGACGGGTGCTGTTACAAGTCTTTTTGCCTAACCTACGAGCAACTTCGACTGATCATGACAACTTTTGTGTCGGGATACGTGTTTTCAGTATCCTCGTTCGGGTCTTGGTTGAGACAATCACTAAATCACGGCGGATTCTGAGCAGAAGTACCATTCCAGGATTCTTCCTTCCATGGTGAATTTTCACGAGAATTGCTACGTAGGCTGTAATGAGGCCAATGTTCCAAACCAGATTATAAATATGTACGAGCATAGGGTATAACGATGAGGGTTTGGATCCCGGGTTTGCCGAAGAACGGAACGTGCAAACTCTGGTTTGAAGATACTTTGATGCTGTCGGTCGCCATTTCTCAGATCTTACCCATGGGTGGTGTTGAAATTCGACAATCATTCAGTGAAGGTGTTCAACGCCCCACTGAATTTGTCCGGAACTGCATTGATCAAAACTTCAAAACCTTGTAATGGTACGTCCCCGGTTTTCTACAAGTACACACACTGAACCCTTTTTTTTCAAGCAGGCCATGCAAACGATGTCATCTCCAATGAGCAACTCTTTCTCAGCACCCAACAGCACCTCGACTCCGCCACCACCTGAGCGATACCCCTCGACATCCGCGTCACACAATACGCACCCGCATGCGCACACATCGATGCCACCCGAACTCGAACAGACTCTCGCACTTCTCTCGACACACCGTTCCGTACTCGGTTACCTCCTTCTCTCGCGCAGCGATCAGGTTGCTATCATCAGGCATTCCGGCGTCGTCTTCGAGGGCGAGCAAGGGCGCAAGTACGCGGGCGTGATTGCGCGGATGGTCGAAAGCGTGCAGGCTGGCTTGGAAGAGATCAGTGGGGAAGAGAACGATGGGGTGCGTCATCATGTTTGCGGACCTGGGGCCAACTAACGTCCTTTTTCCAGGATCATATTCGATTTATGAGGATACGAACGAAACGACACGAGTTGATGATCTCTCCAGGTGCGTTGTTTTTGGACAAACGACGCGACATTGACAAGCCCGCGGACAGACGACCAGTTTTTACTGGCTGTATTGCATGACCCGGCAACGTGAATCTCGGAACGTCATGTATTCTCACCATATAGCTACTTTCATATAACAGGGCTCCAACACATGAAAATATGTTGTCATTTACTCGGAGAAGGTTACGTCCCGCATCCCGTTCATCGAGCTAGCAATGTCAACATTGTCAAGGCCGTCAGAACTGCACCCAGCATGCTGGGTGTCATCGAATCCGTTGTGGGGTTTATATATCCGTCGACACTGAATGTTGCTGACGTTGCTGAAGTGCCGAAAAACCCTTTGATCGGCAACATCATTTCATGTGACGTCTGGCAAGCCTGCAATGCAAGTCTGTCAGCCACCCAAAATAACCAACCATTTACTAACGAGGAGGGTACTGCGGTAGCACTAGCAGATCCGTCATCCAGCGAGGCGACTCGTGTCAATTGATGATGACATTGACTGTCGAGGGTATTCCGCACTCGCCTTCAAGTCCACCGTCGATTATCGTTTGGCTGATTGAGATTCAAGTCGATAAGCCCATTACTATTTCCAACACCTTCGGTCACCAATTTCCACTTCCGGAACATATCGATAGAATGGGTTCGTTTCCTGGGACTTTGCCTGCTGACCGGTGGGAATAGGTCTCCTGTAGCGAACCAGCACTGGTATTGTTTCTCGATTTCATTGCTGCGGTCGTCAACACGGCAAGCACCGCAACCGGCATCATTTGTGGGAGTCACAGCCCATGACTATATGTCATACCGCAGTGCTGATGAATATATCACAACCTTGCATCTCTGCAGCTCGATTATATGGTATGATGGAATATTGAATCATTTGAACAGATTCGAAGTTTTTTACGTCAGTAACATCCGCTTTTCGATTCTCTTTCATTGGCCTAGTGGCCTTGTTCCAGAATAACTCAGTCAACACGAAGAATTAGTAGGTGGTCTACCTGGGCAGTTACGGGTGCTCTGGTTGGTGTGTGCTCATTTTGCTGCCAATCGTTTAACATATCCATCACTGTCCCATCGGAACGGATGAATCGGAGGATGATACAGCCCGAGTCGGCTGCTTCTGGGGTGTAAAATTTTAGATATGGTGTTTCGCTCTTGAAGTCGGAGTTTGGTCGAAGAATCCAAACGACTGTGGACCTCCTGTATCCGAGATCTAGAGAGCCGCGGATTAGTGCTCACGGTGTTTGTTCGCATGAAGTTGCTGGTCGACATGATTGTTTTAGGTTGTTTGTGCGGTACATAAACGACTTGAATATATCCTTATAAAAAATCTCCGACCTCGCCGCTGTCCATCAGAAAGCTCGGTTACTATGATGATGCAGTGATATCGTTTTTTTTTTTGATACTCCAGTTATGCACAGGAACTAATATTATGTACTTATGCCGTCCAGCGTAGGTGTTCATATTCAAACTGATGGTTTATATACACCGTAGGACAGCCCATTCAAGTCTGCCCGCGACTGAAACAGGGTAGATGATACTCAAGCCATGTCCACCAACCCATCCTCACTTCCCTCACTTAGTCCTATATACAGTTCTTACTACTTCGGAATTATTATCTGCACCGCGCTTTATGGTATTACGTGCATGCAGACGTGAGTGTTTGTGCATTTCAGAAGGCATGTCGGGTTGACCGAACATTGAACCTCTGACAGATTCTTCTATTACACCCAGTAATTATTCACTGGAATCATTTACTGGCTTACATCTTACATATTCGTGTATCAGTTATCAGAATGATTCATCCCGCATGAAGGGCTTAGTGAGTGTTCCGTAGACTGTACACAAATTCCAATATAATAATATACCACCTTTTCGCAGGTAGCTGTGTTATGGTAGCGTTCGTGTCCTATCCACTCACAGAGTTCCTGATGTTTCCTTGTAGGGTGCTCGATACAATTCATGAGGCTCTGGCTGTCTCTGGAGGTCCGTTCCTCTATCAGCACTATGTTAATATCTTTCTCACGTAGTCCCTCTTGTAGTATACAAGTACATTATAGCTGGAATTGAGGACCCATTCTCATATCAAATCGGAAATCCGTGAGTTGTCGCTGGCTAATTGAGTCTGCTTTCCATTGTACTCATATTATTTTCGCAGCGAGCTTGTCGTAAGTCCTGTCTGCAGTTTGCATCGAATCGCTACCCGAAAGTCATAGTTACGGATGCTCTGCACGGTACCTGCTCATGTTTAGCACAAGGCTAGCACTGACACCGTTCAGGCTGCGTTGCCTGCACAAGCTTTTTTTGTCTATAGGATCTACGTTTGTATGTCTTGATCTTCGGGAACTTTTTATCTGTTTACTCACCAATACTCAGTCAGCGGGAGGAAGATTGTTATACCAATCATATGGGTATGAAACTTGCATACACGAGTGTCAGTTTTATCATGAACCGTAGATTTTCCTAGCGCTCGTCCAACTAGGTACGCCACCTTACCAAACATTGGAGACTCGAATCTGATGGGTGTTTCTCATTAGTGACTGCAATTGGTAGGTTTGCATTCGTGACATCCATATCCGTCCATGCTCACGATTTACTCCAGTTTACGATGCGAAAGCGCTCTATATTGCAGACGGAGTGTCCGTGGTTGTTTCAATAACTGTGGATTTATCTCTAATCCCCCTCCAGCCTGCAAGTTGTTCCCACCAGCGAATTCGGCGACGCTACTTTTTCTGTGAGAATACTTTCATCTAATCTCAAAATCTCACTGTTTTGTGAGCAGACGTTGGACACGCTACGTTTCTCTACCGCTGCGGGGGTGGACATTTTTATTGCCATGTTCATGACTTTCTTACTTATTCGCGAGCGCACAAATGTCACTTCTACACAGTAAGCCTGGATAGCTCATCGCAGATTCGAGCATGCATTTAACCATAGATTCGAACCCCCTTGAAGGACAGCGCACACGCTCCAATACCTCACCGTATTTGCGGTGAACACAGGCATCTGGACAGCCACGTTTGCCCTCTTGCTCGTTATCTTGGTGCGTGTCATTCGCGACTGGTATTTGATACAGGCTGATCCGAGTACGTTAGCTGAACGTTTTCCCCAAAAATACATACTTCGTAGTGGCCAGCATGCCACTCCCTCCGCTCTACTGCAATACTGTTCTCGCCAACTTGAACGCGAGAGAATACATTGCGAGTAGAGCGATGACCAACAGCGATATGAACTTGCCTTTGCGGACCATGACCGGCGAACAAAGTGAAATTGTGTGGTTCGACCCTTCCGTAGCGGTGCGTTCTCACACTCGAATCTCTACCCACCGCGAGGCTTATCGGAAATTTGGAAGACCGGTCAAACCGCAGCACGTTCAGATGGTTACCGATAGGACATGTGGGAGTCAACGTGTTCGATATATGGGCCTACTGCTAGTTGACCTAGCCACACTTCCTATCCGTATTCATTTCAAATTTCCTTGCACGTTCTCTCACACTCGAAGGGGCTGTGAATCCGCGATCCGATTTGAAGCCACAGAAAATTGTCAGAGCAAATTCAAACGATGCCGAGGCGTGACATCATTTCACTCCGTCGGGCGTTGATGAGTACTTATCTGTGTCAGCGTAGGTCCGAGGCGGGGATTATTGTAAAGATGGGAGTCGGGGTTCTCGCCATGACACTGTGCCACGCTTGCCTCTTTTAGACGGCTGGCCACTAGTCTAGGTACTACTTGGTAGAATGTAACGTTGCAACGTTGCACTGGCAAGCATGGCAAGCACCAAGTATTCGACGTCCGATGTTGGTAAAGAAGCGTACATTTTGGTCGTTAACATCGGGCCGTGCGCTGACTAATTTTAAAACTGTACAGTCAGTGGCTGACTTTCCATCCCAGACTGAATCTTATTTTCAACTTATACCAATGCCCGGCGTACGAGACATCAGGTGTGCAATCGCCGTCCCCGCCGTCGCCCGTGCTCACAGCTACCAGTGCAGAAGCCTTTATCGCTGCATACGCATCCCACCTCAAGCGCGCCGGCAAGCTCGAGGTGCCGACATGGGTTGACCTCGTCAAAACTGGCTCTTTCAAAGAGCTCGCACCCTACGACGCTGACTGGTACTACGTCCGAGCAGGTGATCCTTCAAATTACCTCCATCTTCCTGCTGCTCATCCACGGCACGCAGCTGCAATCGCACGGCATATCTACCTCCGCAAAGACGTTGGGATGGGAAAACTTGCAAAACTTCACGGTGGTCGCAATAGACGCGGCAATCGTCCCTCTCATCACGCAGACTGCTCTGCGTCCGTTCAACGCAAAATTTGCCAATCGTTGGAGAAGATTGGTGTCCTCGAACAGTCAGGAAGTGGTCGCAGAATCAGTCAAGACGGCCAACGCGATCTGGACCGAATCGCAACTGCCGTCGTCGAAGCTACAAAGGAGGAAGACGACGAAGAGGAAGAGGAGGAGGTCGAAGAGGAAGACGATGAATAAATGTATTATCCTCCCAATGCCTGACGCAATCCAGCTTCTTCGCATAGTCTTCCATGATCCCATCGTGTCCTATGTGGCGGTAAGATGTCTACACCCAATCTGACACGTCAAACCTTTGTAAATCCCACCAGCAAGCCAAAACTCGAACCCACTCAAAACGACTTCAAAGCTGGGTATATCAAAGTGCAAAGCAGATTTAGGTATGGCAAAAACAAATTTCGAAACGTCACCCAAAACAGCGGCTGAAAGACCCTAAGCCAACTAATGCTGAGATGTCGCTTGGTCGACGAATACACTCACTGTCTGAATCGGTGCAAAACCACTCATCAAATATAGCAACCGTGTGCGATGCTTGGCCTCCTTCCCCTTCCCCTTCCCCTTCCGTGACCGCGGAGAACGTTTTGTACAACAACTGTACCTAAAAAAAGCAAGCGCATCAATCATTAGCGGATCCGAGCAAAGCAGCGATATGATATGGGACAGTATACTCTGACGGAATCGGGAGAAGGAGCGACTGGACGGTTGGACGACGGTAGGGACACACTAGCACCAGTTTTTAAGCTTTCGCCGAACTGGAATGATTCAAAACTAGCCTGCCAACAGCCAAATTGTCATTGCGTCCGACTGAAAGGATTTCGTCTCAAACGGGTACTGATTAGATCGGTAAGGCCGAGTATAAGTTGTTCAACGCAAGACTTCCAAGAATGGAAAGAGACGAATTACATAAGTTACCTCGATTTTAGCCACCCCCTGTCTACATTCTCTTCTTTACACCGCCAACACTGTTACATTCTGTTCAAGTGCAGAATGTCTCTTTTCAAATGCTCGAGTGAGTTCATACATCTGTCATTTACCTTCTCACTTGAATACCGATATCCTGCGGAATCCAGCCCCAAGGCGATGGTGTACAGATCGAATTTTGCCCATCATACCCAACGAGATATACCTCGAGATATTCGATCGCATCGCCTTGTCGCCCATTTGATGTCACGAAACATTCGGACGTCTTGCTGGTGTTTGCAAGTTCTTTGCCAATGTCTGCCTTCCTCGCGCATATCAATGTATCACCTTCTCCCGTGATGGACTCCACATGAATGCGTTTCACAATCTCTTTGGTAAGAAGATGACGCGGGAACTTACATTCCTCAAACATCTTTCCATGGAGCAACCATTTATCCTGGCCCTCGCTAAACACGTTGAAATATGCTATTTCTTCGACTGGACACCCAGCGACCACTGTCCGTCCACCGATGTATGGATTACCTTGGTGGTACACATGAGCAATATCTGCCAACTCTACCTTTCGAACTGCGTCTTTAATATGAGGTTCTGGCGTATCATTGCAACTCTACACGCACTCGAACGATTGTCTTTCGATTCGTGTGTGGTCTTGGGATGGCCTCCGGACGAGACAATCAAGATTCGGCTTTCTTCCCTGCAGGTAACTTGCTGCTCTCTGCAAAGCCCTCCGCTTGCAATGATAGTCCCACACTGCTTGCGCGGACTCACTGTGGACATTGCACATTCGCCTGAGCTCGATTGGTTATCCCAGTGCGTGCTCAGTGATCTTAGGATTAATCCCGGGCAAATCGAGGGCGAGCCTGTGGTCCGCGACGACATCAATCTAGTGTGCGATATCCTCGCGCGAACACGGCCTTCGGTCAGGTCATTGTGTCTCGATCTTTGTGCCGATCCCGACACAGACATGGAAGAGGTGAGCTACCTGCCTTGATAAACACGTTTCGCATGGTGACTTGACGCGTCTGCCAGTGTCTTTCCAGTCTTTTTCGATGCGTTGGCTCCCTCCCAGGTCTGCATACACTCACAGTGTTCAGTAGCCAGGGGGGAATGGACCCTGTTGATGAGGATATCCCTTTCGCCGACTTTGGTGCTACCTCCAGCGTCAGGGACGTTATTATTTTCAGAAGGTGGTTCTGTTTGGTGGATGGGAAGTGGACAGACGTGTGTTGTGATCTGAACCCACCCGTCATGTCATGATGTTCCCTTGCGCCATCCATGCAACACTATCTGGTTCCCTCGGATACGTTAGTTCCCTTCAGCTTGATCTCTTCTGATCACATTCGGGTTCGTCTCTCTTTTGTGTTGATGTCCAGTGACTTGTATCGCATTCTTCGGATAGTTCTACGCCAATACGACATGTCTGGCGCAGTATGTTCGGATGACGATCCTCACGGACATGCCATCGAATTTTATGTGTTTCCTTGATTGACAATTTCATGCTGCATTTTTTTGTCATGTGCAAAAACAAACATGCCAGCAGCTCTGCGACACAACTTCTCCCCTGCCTCGCGACGCCTGTTATGTCGTCGACCCCCTCCGTCGCGCGGCCGAAGTGGTGAGCGTCATGTGAGCGTCACGATGAGCTGACTGGACACCATCCGCCGGCCTCAGATTCAGAGGCACGACGGCGTGGTTCGACGAAACAGTATCGATGATCGTCAGGATCAGGACCGATTCGTGTCGCGAGTTTGTACAATTCCGTTCCAGGTACGTACGGGCGGTGTGGCGATCTCGGACGTTTTCGACTGCCGTCTGGCAGTGACCACGAGGTTCCGGGGTCGACAGTCGAGAATCGTGAAGAGGCGCGTACGTGTCACTAGCTTTTGAACAGGACACACGGGCGCCGAATCGTATGCACGTCATTTGACAAGCTAACGACAGGGGTGCGAGCGGGAGGACACACAAGACGAACACGGAGTGCACATCGACGGTATGCTGCTCCGCTCGTGCGGGTTTTCGATATCATGCTTGATCGTGCCCGTCGATCTCCCCGTCCCCCAACCCGGCCGAAGTCGTGCTCACGAAAAACACGTCCATATCCGTGCAGACGTCATGCAACCGTGCTGTCGTCTCCTGATTGCGCAGGTAATCTCTCGCGTTCAGGTTGGCAAGGACGGTGTTGCAGTATAGCGAGCAGAGCGGGGAAAGGAAGACCGTAAACACGAGTTCCGACGGGAAAGTAGACAGCTAATGCATGCGTCACGTTCGGAAGGATTGCGCGCACGAGCGTTGCGTACCAAGACGGCCGATAGGATCGCGAACGTGGCGGTCCAGATTCCGCTGTTGACCGCGAAAACGGTGAGGCGTTGTATGAGGCGCGTGGTGCTTGAGCAATCCATGAGTCTGATCCATGCGATAGGTAGTGCTCGCATACCTTTTGAATGCATGGGCATGTGTTCGCTCGCGAATAAGTAGGGACGTCATGAATATTGCAATAAAAACGTCGATTGTAGCGGCGACGGAGGCGTATGAAACGAATATCCCCTGTCATAGCGATACACTGAGCCACTTGGTATCGAACTGAATCGATACATCCGTACCACTTCGAAAGCGTTGTAGAGTGTGAACGTTGATTGGATGGGTTCAACTCTGGTAGGGGGTGTTCGTGGTACATATGTCAGGCTGCAGAGTCACTTGAGATGTCAATCAAACGAACCCTTCCACATTTGGTCCTATCCCTCTCCCTGCATATACTGATCAAAGTCGGTCTACTGGTATGGTGGTTGATACTCAAGCTCAAGACTCACTGAGGCACGCTACTGACGTGAAGAAATAATGATATCAATATCATTGGTCTCTCGAGCTGACAACAGTCTCACCTAACTGATAGATTGCCAGGGGGAGCTGTGTCGTGGGATGTCAACGAGGTGATAAACAAGCATGACATCATGAAGTCCCTACCCATAAAAGCGGGATTACGATTCGCCTTCCGCTAACTAAACGGTGGTTGTTCGCCAGTCAGATGGAATCCGAGATGCAGATCGGAACGCACAGACGCATATTCGGTATATAAAAAAACCTTGAGTAGGCAATCCAACCAAACACTTGAGACAACGTCAGAAGCGCGACCCAAAGGGCTCTGGTCAGAGTTACCAGCAATAATATCAGACTCTGTGGCTCGTCAGTAGACAGACCAGCACGAAATGGTTCTCGGCAGCTCACAACGAGATCCCTGAGTTGAGATGAGAAGACGTGACGAACCAATTCTGGTATGATGACTTACGGAAGTCCGTCAACGGACGATCCTTGAGTGACAAGGCCGGTTCGGATGAATTTGTATACTAAATGGTATAGTATGGGATTTGGGGTGGAGCGCGATTTATATCGGTACGCAGAACACGGACCACCAGATATCGTCAACGCTTCGTGAACCGTGTTGAGCACCCTGTTACAGACATGGGATATGGCTGCTCGATGCAATAAAAGCGAATGATGTTACCATAAACCTGCAACCTGGCAGGGAATGAGGATCGTTTGACCATCTGAATCCAGCACTCGTTGATAGGCCAACTCACCAAAATTTTAGCGCTCAATGGATCGTTCTGATAACTAGAGGACCGAAAATAATGAAGAGGTGTTCGGATTGTGAACATGTCTGTATAATTCAGGTGGCTTTACCGTGTATAGTAAAAGTATCTGACCGACATGCTGTGTTTAGCTGTTCGTTTTGTACTCAGCCGTTTGATTCAAGCGTCACTCACGTTTGCATGCATGCGATACCATAGAAAGCTGTAGCCAGGATGACGGAGAGGTACAACGTCCCAAATACGAGGTCAAGCGAGAGACCAGTGTCAGACATGGTCCAGTCGGGGTTGTCATCAAGGGAGGACGTGCGTCGACGACAACAGCTACGAATTGTACTACGCGGATATATAATTAAGAGTCTCGACTGACTGCGGCCCTGCAGGCGGTGTGTGTTCTATATGGCTGGACCGTCATTAGTACTTATAGGAGGCTGCCGTAGCATGATGTATTTTTGGTGGGCGGAGATGATGTCGAAAGTGCTGGAGGACGAAGGGTTGCAAGAAGGGCGTCATGCTGGACAAGGAATAAACGAGTGTGTGAGGTTGACTCTACGTGTGAGTCGAGAATGCGAGTTTGAAGGGGAAAGGATTCAACCTAAGATAGTGATGAGGGAAGCGAGATTAGATACGGGCGTATTTGTTATTAGCAATGTGGCAATGGCGAAGTCGGACTTTTTTGATGCGGCGAACGACGGTGGGAGTGGGGATTACGGTCTTTTTCTTAAGGAACTATTATGACGCAATGAGTGATCTAATGAGGGAATAAAGAAAAAGAAGAGACAAAGGATTGGTGACGATGCCGCTGTCAATGATGTCGATGGCGTTGATGTGATGGGGACGAAGGAGTCGGGTGATGATCGGGAGGGAGACAGTTGGGTCGTGGCTGCGTCCGCGCGGTTCGCGGGCCCCACACTGGACAAGGGATAAACGAGTGCTACAGGTATGCCGCTGGCGCGAGCGAGGACGGCTTGCGCCGGATTTCGACGATCGATCCCTTCGGTGGCGGTTTCCATCACTGAAAAAAAAAAAATGGCGTGCTAATCCCATGTGGGGTATTACAAGGATTTGCGGTCAGCATATCATTTTCCAACAAGGTATCAACCTCGCTCTTGTACGTTGACGGGGTCCGTTCAAACGGCAACGTGAACCGGTCGCCGCCGCGGCAGTCCAAGGATCTCAGAAACACAACCTAATCGAACCAAGTGGGCGATCGACGTCAGAACGTCAAGAGATTGTCATCTCCGGCACCCACCTGAAGAGGGGTTACCGGAAACGAGGAGGGCTGATTCAGACAGGCTTGCGAACGCATCCGAACCTCCCAGCTGGAGCACTGACGTCCCACAGTCCAGGCGTACCTACACAGAAGCCATGATGCATAACGGCTCCCTCCACATGCGGTTTCTTCTTAGAGGGACCGACTAGCAAGACCGCGCAGATAAAGTAGATTCGTTGGGGCGTATCCTATTTGAGTGTGAACGGGTGGTGGGCCATCCACTGGCCCACAACCGCCCTCGAACCACGCCCTGACCTCGACCTGGGCCGCGCGCACAACGAAAGAACGAGTCAAAGCGTTACTTCTCTGAGTCGGGCCAATTTTTGTTTGTTTTGAAAAAAAAAAAAAAAAAGGAAGAAAAAAGAATTGGTCTCACGACAAACGACCGCGTGTGGCGGCGACCCAAGCACACGCCCCCCTCTCAGATCGATCATCACCGCACCCCCCACACGCACACACCCGCCGTATGCCGAGCGACAGAGACACGCTGATCTCCATGGGGTTCGACCCCGCCCGCGTCGATTGTCCGTGTCCCCCGCCTCTCCTCGCCAGCACCAGCACTGACCTCTCTCTCCCCCCCACGCTCACGCAGGGGCGCTCCGCGCAACGCACGGACACGGACTCCAACCCGCGATGGACCACCTCATCGCGCACGAAACCGAGCCGGTGCGATCGGCCGACGACGCCGGCGGTGACGTGGCACCGATGGACGTCGATCCGGACGAGGACGAGGACGCGGTGGCAGCGCAGAGCGAAGCCAAGGTGCGCGTCCCCGCTTCGGATCTCGAATCTCTCTCTCACCCACCCACCTACCCAACCCCACCGACGAGCCAGAGCATCAAATGCGCCCTCTGCGCCAAGACCTTCCGCACCACCGCGCTCGCCAACTACCACGCCGAAAAGAGCGGGCACGACCGGTTCGAGGAGAGCACGGACGAGGTGCGCCGTACGCCGTGCGGCTGCGCAGCGTCGAGAGCGCTCACGACGCACACAGATCGCACCGCTCACGGAGGCCGAGAAGCGCGAGAAGCTCGCGGCGCTGCAGGCGCGGCTGTCCGCGAAGCGCGCGGAACAGTCCGTGCAGGACGTCGAGGCGGCCAAGGCGAACGAGGCGCTGCGGCGCAAGCAGGGCAAGGACATAAACAAGATCAAGGAGGAGCTCAAGGCGAAGGAGGTGGTCAAGGAGGCGGAGCAGCGGCGACGGGGTGCGTTGCGCGGTGTCGTTGATGGCGGTTCTCTCATTTTTTTTTGGGCTGACCCGCGTCAGACAAGATCGAGGACGCGAAAGCCAAGGCGGCGGTGCGCGCGCAGATCGAGGCGGACAAGAAGGCGCGCGCGGACAAGGCGGCGAGGGAAAAGGCGCTTCGAGAGGGGCGACCGATCGTCGATGGGGCATCGTCTGCGTCCACGCCTGTCCCAGTTACGCCCGCAGCTGGCGCTGCTCCTGTGGGCGGCGTGGCGGGCAAAGACTTTAAAGACACGCGGCTCCAGATTCGGCTTGCGAGCGGGGGTACGCCGTACGTGACGACGTTGCCGAGCGATGCGAGTACGTCATGCAATGGGCAGCTGATCTCATGCATTGATTTTATCATGATCCGTTTCTCTCGGATGTACATACAGCGCTACGAGAGGTGGCCGAATTTGTCGCCGCACAGACGCTGAGCGTGAGCGTGGAGACGGTCTCGTTTACTCAACAGTTTCCCAGGTGGGTTAGAATTATTGTATGATGTGTAGCGAGTGGCGACATTGAACCTGACGCCACATTCATTTCATGTCTGGTCGGATCAGAAAAACATTTGGACCTGCCGAGTTTGGAAAAACGTTGAGGGAACTGGGGCTAACGCCTTCTGCGGTGGGTATCCGATGTGGATCCGTCGTGAAAAAGACTGATGACGGACAGGTGTTGATCGCGTCCTGAGGAAACAAGAAGGAATGTATTTTTCGTGTCATGAGATGTATAATAGGGTATGCAATGGAAAAACGAGAGGGGTATCTAGTACTCGAGCAAGGTGATGTCGCCGTCCATATGCCCGATCGCAATCCGACCAGCTTCTTCCTCCATGGCGATGCGGGTCCACGCGTCGTCGTTGCGGATGCCAAATAGCATGGATGCACCGTCGGCGCGCTCTGGGGTGGGGTCGTGACTGACACGCAACAGGGTTCCAGCCACCCGTTGGCCCAGCTCGGTCGGAACGCCGGAGGACCTGAGATCGGTGTGGCTGTCGAGCCAGAGGGCGGTGCCATACCGGCCGAGGGCCATGGCGAACTGACCAAAGAGACGGACGGGGGAGCTGAAGGTGCGGCACAGGGTCGGATGGGGGTCATAGGGGAGATTGTGTTCGGAGGTGGGGTAGTTGTGCTGGTAGGCCGGGTTCGGGGAGAGGAGGTAATGATGGAGGATGTTGACGGGCCACGGGTAGGTGCTCCCAAAGCGGACGAAGAGGTGGATCTGCTGGGGATCTCCCGGGTCTTGGGCGGAGAGGACGACGTCGTCAGTGGGCCATTGGAGCCTGGCCTGTGCGAGGGGATAGGCGATAGGGATGGGGAGGAGGTTATGGCGGGTCGCGGTGGAATAGATTTCGATGGACTGAAAACGGATGACGAGGGCGTAGTCGTGAGCGAGGTGGATGACTTGGATGCGATCGTCGGGCTGGGGGAAAGGTAAGTGTGGGCGAGGGAGACATGAAGAGGGGACTGACCGGGAGGATGGACGGATTGACGAGCTGAAGTTGTTCGTGTGTGGGGTCGGCGAGATCCCAGAGGGAGAGTGCGCCGCGGTCGTCGTCGATGTTGCGGGTGACGAGGGTGGAACCGGCGAGGAGGTGCGGCCTGCGGATGCCGTCGATGACGGTTTCCGTCTCGAACGCACACTCGGGGTCGCTGGCATCGAAACGGATGGAAAACGTCTCCGTTCTAGAGAGAGATCGGAGGGGGACGAGGACGAGGAGAAAGGGGAGACTCACTGGGCGGACTGAAGCGAGAGCACGGCCGGGCTGTCCGGATCGGAATTGAGGATGACACCGCGGAAGGGGCCGTCGGCGTGTCTGAGCTCGGCGACGACGCGGGGAGGGTCGCCGGCGGTGTCCCAGCACTGCAGGAGATACAAGCGGGGACGGTCGGTCATGCGGAGGGAGATGAGGTAGCGACCGGCGTGACCGGGGAGGAACCGGAGAAGTGTGACGCGGGCATTGCGATCGCCGGGGGCACGGAAGGTGCGCTGGCGGCGTGGGATGGGCTCGGGGGCGGACCAGTTCCGGCGGAGGGTGATCGCACGGCGGACGAGGGACTCGAGCTCGGCCGCGGAGAGATCGGCGAGGGGAAGAGCCGGTCGGGGACAGGGCACGTGCTGGTCGAGCACGTGCTGGCGCAGGAGGAGCATCCAGAGCGAGCGCAGATGGGTCACGGCACACAACGACCTGGACGTCTAGTGCCGTGGACATGAGAGCAGTCTGAGAGACACTGAAAGCGAGGACATACGCGACGCAATGCGAGCACGGCTTGGAGGGGGAGGTGCACGACGATGTCGAGGAAGATGTCGAGCGGGACGGGGAGCGAGGGCGACACATGATGCTCCATGATATTCAAGGATGGGATGATCATATCGACATCCTCGTGCGTTCTTTATACACACATGTCCTCGAAAACAGAACGCACGAAAAGATCGGGTTCCGCGAAAATCGCTCGTCGTGATTAGATTAGATTCCGGCTAACGCCAACCAAAATTAACTTTCCCAGCGGCGGCGACGCTGTCATGGACAACGACGACGCCGCACTAACGACAAGTACCCCGAGGAGACCCTCCACCGCCCATGACCGTCCCGTTAAAACCCCGGGTGGTCCTCGCCTCCGCACAAAATCGAAACACAACCTCGACTCGCCTTCTTCCCCGCTCTCTAGGCCCGACTCCCCCATGCTGCCCCGCGCAGACGCCGCCGTCCAGGTCTCTTCCGCCCCGACCTCCTTTGTCGCACCCCCCCCGCTCCCACCACCCCCCACCATCTCCTTCGAGCCCACCCCCATCCCGTGGAAGGGCCTCTCCTTCGAAGTCGCCCAGTGGTCCCTTTCCTCCACAGAACTCCAGGAAATCGTCTCCAGAGCCATCCGCCTCAGCGCCCGCGAGTCCTTTGTTCGCCTCCTCCCCCTCCAAGCTGCCGAAGTCGAGATTCTCCAAGAGGCCCAGCGCCTCCACGCAGAGCGCGCCGCAGCCCAGGCTAAATGGCGTTTCGAGGTCGCCCGTCGCACCATGCTCCTCCACGCCCTCAACGCTACCGTCGCCTCTTCCCCTGACCAAGACGCCGACGCTCTCGCCTTCATTTCCCAGCTCGCTTCCTCCATCGCCTCCTCCGACGCCCTCTTGGCCTCCCTCGTCCATCTCTCCGATCAGCAGTCCCAGGTCGCCCTCCTCGAGCAGCAGCACTGGGCCTCTGCCCTCGCCGTCGCCTTGAGAAAGCTCAACAAGTCCTACGAGCGGCAGAGCGAGGAACTCAGGCGCGTGCAGCACCGTGTGCGCACCCTCGAGGACGAGCTCGAGGAGGCCTGGCACGAGGCGGAAAAAATGGCCATCGAGTTTGACGAGCTCGAGCAAGACGGCTTCTACACTGACGACGACGAACCCCCACAGCCCGACTCGGGGGTCCTCCCCCCACGCGACATCCCCTCCGATCCCAGCCTGCTCCGGGTCAAGCAGGACATGGATGACACCGCCACAGTCGGCGACATGACTATCAACACCGATATTGCGGTCGTGCTCGGTGTGACCGCCACCGCCGTCGTCTCTAAAGCGACGCTCGTCCACTCGCCCGGCAGTCCCAAGCCCACCGACAAGGACAAGTCGGATGCCAAGTCGGTCCGCTCAGTCAAGTCCACCCGCAGTCGTCGCTCGCGCGATGGACCCACCCATCTGAAACGGCTCTCCTCGGCGCGTGCGCGCAGTCGCGCAGCCTCCAATGCCAGCCTGCGACTTCCGAAAGCGCTTCGTACCCCCACGACGATCACGTCCCCCGACGACGCACCGCCCATCCCGGCCTTGCCAGATTCATTTTTGGACATGGACGCGATGACGCACGATCACCGTAAAGGGCTACCACCACCCCGTTCGTCTCTTATTTACGCACACACGCATACATACTCACACAACGCCAGGCCGTCCAGAACCCAGCGTCGCCCTCCCGACACCACCGCACTCGGCTGGTCTCCCTCCCACGCGCGTCCCCTCGATCTGGGTCGAAACCGACGCCGGGAAATCGACGCGTCTGAACGGCCTCGACCGATCGCACTCCCTCCACATCTTTTCCTCCCTCACCGGACGGACCGCCAAAAAATCGCGACGGAGCAACCTGGTGATGAGTCTGACTGGCACCGGCTCGGACTCGGCGTCTCCATCCCCCGTCGAGGGCCACACGACCCGGCTCGACGTCGCGCCCGCCTCGCCCGTGTCGCCCGTGCACAGCTCGCCGGTGTCCCTCCCGAGCACGACGCACACGCACGGCCACTTTCACCACCGCGGGCCGAGCGGATCGACGTCGTCGCATACCTCTCTCGGGCCGGGTCCAGGGGTGGGGAGCGTCGGGATTGGGATCCGGGTGACGCGCCCCGGGTCGGCAGGGGCGCGGTTGGCGGACGAGGTGTCGGTGGGCGAGTCGCGGGTGATGCCGCGCCGGTCGCTCGTGAGCCGTGCGAGCTCGGTGATCTTGAGGCGGTTGTCGGCGGCGACGATGGGCAGCGTGGGCAAGGGGAGCAAGGGGTTGGCGGGGGCGTCGCCGGCCAAGACGCGTTCGCGCGAGGCGGTCCGGTTGAGCGTGGGCGGGAGCGAGGCCTTGGTCGAGGATGGGGAGGAGGGCGAGGTGATGTTGATCGGATCGCCGTATGCGGAACCGTTTGACGATCCGTGATCATACCACGGTGCTTGGCTTATGCGCATTTCGTTGTGGCATCGCGGATACCTGATCGATACCACCTTTTTTTTTCTCTTTGGTTTGTGCATCTCAGTGTTTGGTTTATTCGCATTTCGTTGTTGCATATGTTTTCTTTCTCTTTCTCTCTCTCTCTTTCGTCGCTTGTGTTCTCGTTTCCTCGTTCTCGCACGACTCGTCCACATCTTTACGAGGGACACATAGGAACATGACAACTACTATACCTAGATTCGAAAACGAAACAACATGTCTATTTGTACGATTGTACGGATGTCGATTCGACGGGGCGCACGCGTACACACGTAGTACGATGGGCGCTCCGGGGCCTGGGATAGGGGGTGGAGAGAAGACGCCAAGGGCGTGAAAGACCGTGGGGTCTGGGAAGAGAAGCGGGGGGAGGGGGGGGGGTACCCTTCAGGTCGTCGAAACCCCGAGGGTTTCAGCCATGGAACTCGGGGGACCTCTCTCTCTCTCTCTCTCTCTCTCTCTTGACGCGTCGTTTTTTTTTTTTTTACCGTCCGACCGCGCCGTCGTGGCAGGCGAGATCGTGAACGACGCCGAGACTCTACACCATAAAATCGTTTCGCAGATCCGGAACCGGGGTGGGATAATCAACGAGAACGTCGTGGACTGGGTCCGGTTCGAGCGTGGGCCGTCGGCGACTTGTCGGCGGAAGAAGGGATGGTTCAATTTAACCGAGGTCGATGAACCATTCCGTCCGTGACTGAGGAGCACGACCGTGCGGCGCTCGATGCCGGTCGAGTCGGAGACGGGATGTCTACAATATCATTTTCGGCGCGTGAGCGGATCACGGAGCGTGGGGACTTTTCACATGGTCATATAGTGCAGCGGACCGTTACTCGCGCACGTACGGGGCATACCCAGTAACGATCGTCATGCGTGAGGTCCCGTTTTTCCACGATTCGGGATCCATACGCTCGGTGCGGCAATCAATGTCCGGGAGACATATGATATATCCGAGGCGTCCCATCGTGCGACGATACAACTTTGAATCCCGTCCGGCCTTCGCATCCACATGAGTCTCTCTCTATCTCCGGCGAGCGAAGGACTTCTCGGCCGGCCAGACAAACACACCATCGCCTGGTCCGGG
>JBBPLE010000330.1:0-37723 GCA_038089675.1 Boletales sp. KT-2023b | reverse complement strand
CAAACACCCATCCTACTACCCCCCCCTCTTTCCCATCACCTCTTCCTCCTCCATTCCTTTTTGACAGATCTCCTGTGATCTCATCACAGACCTCCCTGTTTCCTCCGGCTTTGACAGTCTTTTGGTCATGGTCAACCATGGGCTTACTAAGGGGATGATTCTCTGCCCTACCAAGAAGTCCATCTCCACTGAAGGAATCGCCTCCCTCTTTTTCCACAAAGTCTACACCTGGTTTGGCCTCTATGACAAAATCATCTCGGATTGTGGACCCCAGTTTGCCTCCTCCTTTGCAAAAGAACTCAGACGACTCCTTGGGTATAACCTCTTCCTTTCCACCGCATACCATCCTCAATCTGATGGAGAAACCAAGCAGGTAAACCAAGAAGTAGAAACCTACCTCCAAATCTTCTGTGGCAATTCCCCTTCTATGTGGTCCAACCTTATCTCTCATGCCGAATTTGCACACAATCACCGCCCTCACTCCATCACCAATAAATCCCTATTCTTCCTCATGATGGGATTTGAACCTTGCCCTCTCCCCACTATCATTGCAGAAACCAACCTCCCCACAGTCGAAGAATGACTCAAACTCCTCTCTGCAGCTAGAGATGAAGCCCTAGCAGCCCACAAACTTGCTAGACAAGTTATGAAATCCCATTTCCATGGGAAATTCACTCCCTTCTGTAAAGGTGACAAGGTTTGGCTAGAAGCCTGAAATCTGAAATGCCTTATCTCCCATCCAAAGTTCGCTCCCAAGCGAGAAGGCCCATTTACCATTACTCAGGTCCTTTCCCCCCTTACCTACAAACTCCACCTCCCACGAACATTGAAAATACACCCGGTCTTCCATGCATCCCTGTTATCACCCTATCATGAAAACAATGTACATGGACTGAACTTCCCATCCCCTCCACCTGACCTTATCAATGGAGAAGAGGAATACGAAATGGAAAAGATCATCTGACACTGTGGAACCCTGAACAACCGAAAATTCCTAGTTCGGTGGAAGGGATATTCAACTAAAGAAGACTCCTGGTTACCTGAGTCAGAATTCACCCATGCCAAGGAAATCCTATCTGAGTATAAAGCTCTCTACCCTCATGCCTTTCCTCCCTCATCCCTTGCACCACCGAAAACCAAACATGTCCACTCCCACTAGATCCCCCTCCCCCACTGCGGCTACTACTGGCTGGACCACCCCCTTGCTCTACCGTATCCAAGGCCTTGACTCCACTAATTACAACCCAGGCATTCCTTGACCTCCATCCCCCCCTCTACGTCTCCCCGCTCTTGACCCAAACCCAGTCGTCTCCATTGAACTACCCCTCTATGCCCAACATATCCGTCCTGATCCCTTCCCCATCACCGAACAATCCTCCCTCATGCTCCTTCTTAAAACCCCCCACCTTATTACTCCTCTTTGTGCTCATTTAGAACCCTTCTCCTCCCTTGATACCCTTCTCCTTCTTTTTCAAGAAATCCATAGTCTCTACCCTCTTGCCAACCAGATGTCTGACTACCCCATAGAACACATTGCCACTCTCCATGAAATCTGCACCAAGCTGACTAACCTTGTCCTTTCCATCATGCACCAACTGGAAATGGACAAACTAGCTAAGGATGTTCTACACTATATCTGAGAACTTGATGAATGCTGCCACCTCCACCAGAATCCTTCCCCTGAAGCCTCTGAGGAACCCCTCACTCTCGAAGAACTAGCCATCATGGAACGAGCCGAAGTCAGTTGGGATGGACAGCGTAATACACCTCTTTCTCCCGATCACTACCTCTACAACCGGGCATGTTTCCACTGCCACTGACTCTCCCATATCCGTATCAACTGCCCGTACTACGTCTGCCCCCACTGCACTCGTCATCATCCTGGTCATACCCAACACCATTGTCCTCAATGTCCTTGTCCTCGTACCCTTAACCCTGCAAACTCATCCTCCTCATCTTCAGCTTCCTCCACCTACTCTAGGTGTTCTGGCTTTACTTTCCCTTCTCAACCACTCATTGAACAACTCTCTGATCCCCCGTCCTCTAGCTCTAGTTCAGCTCCTAGACAAGTTCCTCCCCCATCCTATCATTGTTGCTGAACCCCTCACCCTCATCAATGTCATCATCATTCCCCCCCCAACTTAGAACTCACTGACTTAGACCTGAATGACAATGATCCAGGGTATGACAACTCTGCATATGCCAACATGACTGGTTCTCCCAGCAGAGACAGATGTATGGATCTCTAGTTTTTTCTTTTGATTTATTCTTCATCATAACTTTGAATGTACTCCGGAGGTAATGTTACAATTCATTTCTTTTACTTCTTTTTCCTTGATTAATACAATAGACCAGCCTGACCCAGTACCTTTTACTTTTCTTAGAGTGCTCTAGAACATGCAACATGTTCATCACACACCTTTCATTTCCATTTCCTATTCTTGTTATCTATGCTTCTATTTCTTATGGAAGGTTCTATCTTCAATTGCTTAGTAATGAACCTTCCATGACCTTCTATTAGTTTCCATTCCTCACAGTACTTAAGCCGATGTTCTACTTGATGTATCCTCAGCTTAGTCCTGCTCAATCATACCTTGATCACTTTGAATCCTTGAACTCCTTCATCAACTCATCATTGGATGATTCCTTGACCTCCTTTGTCAACCTTATCATTGAATGACTTCCTTGAACTCCTTTGTTGACCTTATCATCAGATGACCCCTTTGACCTTCTGGCAAGCTCTCTTGTCCGAATACCTTGAACCTTTGACCCCATAGTTACTCCTTTGAGCCTACGCTCATTCCTACCCAGACCAAGCATAACAAAGTGTAACAATAAGAATCCCAGACTTGATTGTATAAAAAGTCATAAATATTGGACTGTGGAGGATTGGAAGTATGTTGTACAGTCAGATGAGACCAAAATCAATCACATTTGGTCAGATGGCAAGAGATGGGCAGAGAAAAAGACAGGAGAAAGCTTAAATATTTGGTTGGTATAGAAAACAGTCAAGTTTGGAGGAGGATCTCTGATTATATGGGGTTGTATGATGTGAGAAGGGGTTTGAATAGCATGCAGGATTGATGATAGGATGGATACTACCATTTATATATAAATCTTAAAAATGACCTCCAGCAAACCTTGAAAATTTATATCAAAAGTTCAGAAAATATTATTTTTCAACAAAACAATAACCTCAAGTACACTAGCAAAGGGCCAAGGAATGGTTTGCTGAGCATTGGTTTCAGATAATGATGTGGCCAGCTCAATCTCAAGACCTCAATCCCATAGAACATCTATGGTTTCTGCTTGAAAGAAGGCTAGCAGACTATTTAGAGCCACCAAAGGAAATAATTAATCTTTGAAACAGATGTAAGTGGATTGGAAGAAGATAAAGGTGGCAGAGTGTCAAAGGTTGATTTAAAGCATGCCTAGGAGGGTAGTGGAGGTCATCAAGGCCAAAAGAGGATACATTTCATACTAATTTATGATATCCTTGATGTCAGCAACAAAACTGTTGCAATGACATAGTGTATTTAAAATGGCCATATCTCCACTGCCACTGAGCCAGATCACATGGCCCAGGGTCCGATAGATAGGCGGGAGTGACCCCCATACTTCGTCCCACTAGTGCTAAGCGAGACTCCCACGCCTCAACTTGTTAAATTGCATGCACTACAAAACTAGCAAACGTTGCAACAGTTTTGTTGCTCAGTGTAAACTACACTTTAATTAGCAAAAATGTGCCACATTTGTTACACTTTGGCTACACTTTGATTACACTCTTACAACACTCTTGGCATGCTTGCACCACACTTTTGTACACTTTTGAAACACTATTGGCACACTTGTACTATGTCATGTCCTGTGTTATGATTCACTTCTTTTCTCTTCTTGTTCGTTGATATGATGAACCGGCCCAACCCGGTATCTTTACTTTCTTTAGAGTGCTCTAGAACATGCAACATGTTCATCACACACCTTTCATTTCCACTTCTCTATTTTTGTTATCAATGCTTCGATTTCTCATGGAAGGTTCTATCTTTCTTTGCTTAGTAACAAACCTTCCATGACCTTCTATCAGTTTCTATTCTTCACAGTACTTAAGCCATTGCTTTACTCAATGTATCCTTAGCTTAGTCCTGCTCAATTCTACCTTGACCTCCTTGAACCCATTTGTCGACTCTATTGTCAGACAACCCCCTTTGAACCTCCTCATTGACACAATTGTTGGATGACTCCCTTGAACTCCTTCATTGACATCCTTGTCGGACGACTCTCTTGACTATTCAACAAGCTTCCTTGTCCGAATCCCTCAAACCCTTAACCCACTGTTAGTTCTTTGAGCCTACGCTCATTCCTACCCGGACCAAGCATAACAAAAGGACTAAGCTCTTCTTTTCGAGCTACCATCACTGTAGTCTCTCACCATTTCCTCCCCTCAAACACCAGGAGCCCTTGAAAGGGCACTATGACACTCTTACTGAGTTCCCTCAGAATCCCCCCCCTCCACTGAACACTCAGACAACTCAGAATCCCCCCCTGAACCTTCAGATGAAGAAACCTTTGCTCCTGCCCCAGATGTCTCCCCTAGAGAACCAACACCACCTCTCCCCACTCCTACCATAACTAGACCTCTCCTCCTTCCTCCCCCATCCTCTACTCCCATTCCCCCTCGTCAGTTTGTTCCCTCACACCCACTTCCCCCCTTCCTCCCCCCATGACTACCCCATTCCACCATGACCTCAAAACCAGTTGAACTTCACATTGGTGCTCCCGAAAACTTTGATGGCAACTATACCAAAGCCACGATCTGGTTGGACTCTGTCCGAACCTACCTCCTTGTCAATAAAGAAGTCTATACCACCGACGCCAAGAAGATTGCCTTCACTCTCTCATATATGACTAAAGGAGCTGCCCTTACTTGGGCCTCCTCCTTCTGAAAAGCCACTCTCAGTGCAAACAAAGGCTTCGGTACCTATGCGGACTTTATCACCGAATTCAACACCACCTTCGAACACAAGGATACTGTCGCCCTTTCCATCACCTGGCTCTCATCCACCAAAATGGAAGGAAAGCCCTCCCTCTCCAACCTCACCAAGTACATCTCCAAATTCCGGAATCATGTCCAGATCTGTGGAATCACTGACCAAAACATCCTCATTGGATACTTCTCCACTGGCATCTCCACCAAACTCATGCATCACATCATGTCTATGGACACCATCCCCACCAAAATTGATGAATGGTACACCAAAGCCACTCACTTCCTCACCCAATGGGGAAGAGCTGACAACATGGCAAAATGAGGCAAGACCAACCCCCCCTACCATTCATTCTCCTCCTCCTCCTCCCATCCCCAGAAAGACCCTGATGCCATGGACGTTGATGCTGTCAAAGTATCAAAGTTAACCCCAGAAGAGCGAAAACGCTGTATCGCTAAAGGACTCTGTTTCCACTGCCGAAAGCCTGGACACCTCTCAAGCGACTGTCCCCACTTCCCTTCCCAGCCAAAGAAAACTGGAGAAAGGAAGGTTAGAAAGGTCGAAGAAGTCCCCAGGCTAGTAGAAGTTGAGGATGATGACAAAGAAGAAACTGTAGCAAGAATCTCCTTCATACCTTCCAACGAGGATTTTTAGAACGGAGACCTTCCCCAACGCAAGGCTCTCCCTCTTTTACATGCACTCCTGTACTTGTATCATCGATTACCAAGCAGTCTATGCAAATCCCCATTGAAATCATCAAATCATTGCACCTAAAAGCCGTTGGAACTCGTGTTCTCATTGACTCTGGAGCACAAATCTCTTGCATTGATTGGGACTTTGTTCAAAAACATCATCTTCCAAAAGAACGACTCCCCTCCCCCATCGCCATCAAAAACGTCAACCAATCCTCGAACAAGAACAGTCTTATCTGTTTTTCCACCACACTCTATGTCCGCATTGGACAGCTCATGCACTGTGTCACGTTCTACATCCTTAACTGTGGAAAGGAGAACATAATCCTTGGACTCCCCTGGCTTAGACAAGCCAACCCCACCATCGACTGGATCAAGCGAGAGCTATCCATTTCCCTCAACTCTGATCGATCCCAGGAATTGTACTACAACTGTACCAAACCAACTCCTACCCCCCAGACACCAACCCCTTGCCCACCCCGACATGTACAAGTTGATTCCATCTGGGACGGACATCTCTATGACTATATGAAGAAAGACACTGAAGCCTGATACCTCCAATGAGCCAACAACAACTGAATCATCAATTGGATCATGTGCTGCGGATCTCGCTTCATCCCCTCTGCCACCATTGCCAAAATTATGACGGCAACTGAGCTAGCTATGGCTGCCAAAAAAGCCAAACCAAAGGCAACCCTCCCACCTGAATACTCATCCTTCGCCTCTGTCTTCTCGAAAGAAGCAACCGACCACATCCCCCCTAGCCGACCCTATGACCATGAAATCAACCTTGATGACTCCTTCACCCCAAAAGTTGGCAAACTCTACCCCCTCTCCCCTGACAAAAAAGCTGCTACTGAAGCATTCCTCGACGAGAACCTCAAGGCAGGAAAGATTCACCCATCCAACTCCCCCCAGGCCGCTCCCTTCTTCTTCATTAAAAAGAAAGATGGTGCCCTCCGACCCTGCCAAGACTATCACTACATCAATGAACATACCATCTGCGACACCTACCCTCTTCCCCTCATATCTGACCTCGTTGATAAACTTAAGGGTGCCAAAACCTTTACCAAATTTAATGTTTGTTGGGGATACAACAACGTCCGCATCAGAGATGGTCATCAATGGAAAGCAGCATTCATCACCCACAAGGGACTGTTCGAACCAACAGTCATGTTCTTTGGTCTTTGCAACTCCCCTGCTACCTTCCAATGATTCATGAATGACTCCTTTCATGATATGATTGCAGAAGGATGGCTAGTCATTTACATGGATGACCTCCTCATCTTCTCCCCTGATGCCAAAATCCATGAAGAACAAACCAAATGAGTACTCCAATGCATGACTGAGTTAGACCTTCACCTTAAACTTGAAAAATGCACGTTCACTGCCAATGAGGTGGAATACCTTGGTATGATCATATGACCTGATGAGCTTGCCATGGACCCAGTAAAACTGGACAGTATTCGTGAATGGCCAACCCCTGCCAAAGTCAAAGATGTCTGCTCCTTCTTAGGATTTGCCAACTTCTATCGATGATTCATCACCAATTACTCCAACATCGCTTGCCTCCTCCTTGACCTTACCAAGAAAAACCAATCCTGGGACTGGTCTCCCAATTGCCAACAATCCTTCAACAAATTGAAACAACTGTTCCTTAGTTGTCCAATCCTCCATCTCCCAGACCCCTCCTGCCCCTTTGCCATTGCCACAGACCCCTCCAAATACACCTCTGGTGGAGTCCTCCAAACTGACACCAACAGAGATTGGCATCCTTGTTCCTACCTTTCACAGTCCTTCTTCTCCACTGAACACAACTATGACATCTACAATAGAGAACTCCTTGCTGTCATTCATGGTCTCAAAGCCTGACGCCACTACCTTCATGGATCCCCCTTCCCTGTCGAAGTTTTCACCAATCACAAAAACCTTACATATTTCCGCCAACCTCAGAAACTCAACCGACAACAGGCTCATTGGTTGCTTGACATCTTGGACTTCAACCTCCACCTGACCCATGTCCCTGGTACCTCTCTTGCTGCACCAGACACCCTCTCTCGTTGCCCAGATCTTCTCCCACCAATTGATGACGATAACGACAATGTAACCCTCCTCCCTGACATTCTTTTCATCAACCTCATTGACACCTCTTTGCAAACCAAACTGGCTGTCTCCTCCACTTCTGACCCCCTTGTCTTGGATGCGCTATGTGCCACCACTGGTGATATCCCTGCCTGATTCTGCTCTTGCCTCTCCGATTGGCAATACAACACTGGTGTCCTCACTTTCCAAGGGCATATCTATGTTCCCCCTGACCTTTGCCATTCCATTGTTGAACAACACCATAATCACTCCTCTGCTGGTCACCCTGGATACCTCAAAACCTGTCAACTTGTTGCTGCCAAATTTTGGTGGCCTGGTCTTGCTCAGTTTGTGCGAAAATACGTTGAGGGATGTGCCCTCTGTCAATCCTCCAAGGTGAACACTCATCCTACCTCTCCCCCCCTCTCCCCCATCGTTTCCTCCTCTACTGTCCCTTTTTGACAGATCTCCTGTGACCTCATCACAGACCTCCTGATTTCCTCTGGCTTTGACAGTCTTTTGGTTGTGGTCAACCATGGGCTTACTAAGGGGGTGATTCTCTGCCCTACCAAGAAATCTGTCTCCACTGAAGGAATTGCCTCCCTTTTCTTCCACAAAGTCTACACTCGGTTCGGCCTCTATGACAAAATTATCTCGGATCATGGACCCCAGTTTGCCTCCTCTTTTGCAAAAGAACTCGGACAACTCCTCAGATATAACCTCTCCCTCTCTATGGCATATCATCCTCAATCTGATAGAGAAACCAAGTGGGTAAACCAAGAAGCGGAAACCTACCTTTGAATCTTCTGCAGCAATTCCCCTTCCACATGGTCCAACCTCATCTCTCACACCGAATTCACACACAATCACTGCCCCCACTCCATCACCAATAAGTCCCCATTCTTCCTCATGATGGGATTTGAACCTCGCCCCCTCCCCACTATCATTGCTGAGACCAACCTCCCTGCAGTTGAAGAACAACTGAAACTCCTCTCTGCTGCTAGAGACGAAGCCCTGGTGGCCCACAAACTTGCCAGACAAGTCATGAAATCCTGTTTCCATGGAAAATTCACTCCTTTCCATAAAGGCGACAAGGTTTGGCTAGAAGCCCAAAATCTAAAATGCCTTATCTCCCATCTGAAGTTCACCCCCAAGCAAGAAGGCCCATTTACCATTACCCAGGTCCTCTCTTCCCTTACCTATAAACTCTGCCTCCCATGCCTGTGGAAAATACACCTGGTCTTCCATGCATCCCTGTTATTGCCCTATCGTGAAAACAACGTACACAGACCAAACTTCCCCTCCCCTCCACCTGACCTTATCAACAGGGAAGAGGAATATGAAATGGAAAAGATAATCCAATATCGTGGAACCCCAAACAACCGAAAATTCCTAGTCCACTGGAAGGGATATTCGGCCAAAGAAGACTTCTGGTTACCTGAATCGGAGTTTAACCATGCCAAGGAAATCCTATCCGAGTATAAGACTCTCCACCCTCATATCTTCCCCTCTCCATCCTCCATACCACCCACGAAACCCAGACATGTCCACTCCTGCTAGATCCCCCTCTCCCATCACTGCTACCACCAGCTGGACCACCCCCCTACTCTATCGTATCCAAGACCTTGACTCCACTAATTACAACCTGGGTATTCCCTGACCTATGTCTCCCCCACTATGTCTCCCCATCCTTGACCCAAACCCAGTCGTCTCAGTCGAATTACCTCTCTATGCTCAGCATATC
Source organism: Boletales sp. KT-2023b (assembly GCA_038089675.1). NCBI lineage: Eukaryota > Fungi > Basidiomycota > Agaricomycetes > Boletales > Boletales sp. KT-2023b. Next base: position 28,220 of record JBBPLE010000330.1, on the reverse strand, counting down.
TGCCCTGACCCTTTCCCCATTACCGAACAGTCCTCCCTTATGCTCCTCCTTGAAACCCCCCACCTTCTTACCCCCCTTTGCACTCATTTAGAACCCTTCTCCCCTCTTGATACCCTCCTTCTCCTCTTCCAGGAAATCCATACCCTCTATCCCCTCGCCAACCAGATGTCTGATTACCCTACGGAACATGTCACCACTCTCCACGAAACCTGCACCAAGCTTACCAACCTTGTCCTTTCCATCATGCATCAGCTAGAAATGGACAAACTAGCTAAGGACATTCTATGTTACACCCAAGAACTCAACGAACGATGCCGCCTCCACCAGAACCCCTTCCCAGAAGCTTCCGAAGAACCCCTCACCCTCGAGGAATTAGCCATCATGGAGCGAGCTGAAGTCAGTTGGGATGGACAACATAATATACCTCTCTCCCCCAATCATTACCTCTACAGTCGGGCTTGCTTCCACTGCCACCAACTCTCCCACATCCATATCAATTGTCCATATTACGTCTGCCCCCATTGTGCCTGCCACCATCCTGGTCACACCCAACATCGCTGTCCCCGCCACCCTCGTCCTCATACCCTTAACCCCGTAGGCTCTTCCTCCTCTTCAGCTTCTTCCACACATTCTAGGCGTTCTGGTCCACCCCAACCCCTTGTTGAACGACTCTCTGATCCCCCATCCTCTAGTTCTGGCTTGGCTCCCAGACCGGTTCCTTCCCCCTCTTATCGTCATCACCGAACCCCCCATCCTCATCAACGCCATCATCGTCCCTCTCCTGACCTTGAACTTGCTGATCTTGACCTGAATGATAATGACCCGGGATACAACAACTCAGCATATGCTAATATGACTGGTTCCCCTGGTGGAGATAGGTGCATGGATTTCTAATTCTTTCTTTTGATTTTATTCTTTGTTGTAACTTCAAATGTACTCTGAGGGTAATGTTATGATTCACTTCTTTTCTCTTCTTGTTCGTTGATATGATGAACCGGCCCAACCTGGTATCTTTACTTTCTTTAGAGTGCTCTAGAACATGCAACGTGTTCATCGCACACCTTTTATTTCCGCCTCTCTATTTTTGTTATCAATGCTTTGATTTCTCATGGAAGGTTCTATCTTTCTTCGCTTAGTAACAAACCTTCCATGACCTTCTATCAGTTTCTATTCTTCGCAGTACTTAAGCCATTGCTTTACTCAATGTATCCTTAGCTTAGTCCTGCTCAATTCTACCTTGACCTCCTTGAACCCATTTGTCGACTCTATTGTTGGATGACCCCCTTTGAACCTCCTTGTCGACACAATTGTTGGATGACTTCCTTGAACCTCTTCGTCGACTCAATTGTCGGACGACTCCCTTGAACTCCTTCATCGACATCCTCATCGGATGACTCTCTTGACTATTCGGCAAGCTTCCTTGTCCGAATCCCTCGAACCCTTAACCCACTGTTAGTTCTTTGAGCCTACGCTCGTTCCTACCCAGACCAAGTGTAACATCCTGTACCATTCACCAACCCAACCCTCACTCCTCTGCCCCCTCTGCCATCTGTCCACCCCTCAGGCATCCCATTCCACTCACCTCTGCTCATCTCCACCCCTACTTCAACCTCCCCATCTCCAATCAACCACCTAGCAGTCCCACCCTGACTGATTACACCTCAGCATCATTCACCATCGACAACCCTCTGGGAGGACCATCTCCATTCCATCATCCACCCTGGTTGCCACCACAGAGTACACCACAAGAATGTAGCACCATGCAGGACTGTGCACTTCCATCATCTCTGTCTCCACATCCCTGTAGTATAGCAGGCTCCCATGTATTTAAAGTCTTAGTTGCTGAGGACTACTTCCTCAGTTTTGTTGTGAGTGCACATGTTACATACATGGGAAGGTCTCTCACATACCTGAAGGGTTGGTGTTTAGGTAACTTACAACAGGTGGTGATGGTATTGAGTAAAGATCAATTAGAACTCAGCTCTGCTGAGTCTGAATGTAAATACATGTGATGTGTGAACTACCTACTATGTATGAAACACAGAGTCCATTCAACACTCCCCTTTGCTAAGTATATGGTAGATATGAAAGCATTAAAACAGAGGGAAGTACTTTTAAGTGTTGGAGTTAAACTCCAGTCCAAGCTGGGAGTGGAATTCATTGAACTTGATGCATCCAAGGTTCTTGGTGAACATATCAGTGGGATTGTCAGTCCCAGGGATATAGAATAGCTCCACTAACTTGTGGACCATGACTGCATTGCAAATGAAATGGTATTTCACCTGGATATGTTTGTTGCACTTTTCAGTCTCAGGGTTTTGTGCAATGAATAAACTACCCTGGTTATCACCACAGATGGGGATAGGTTTCAGCTTATAGCTGAGCTCACCCACCATCTCATGGATCCACATGCATTGGCAAGAGCAATTGCTCAAGGCCATATATTCTGCTTTGGTGGAAGAGATGGTGGTGGTTTTTTGTAAGTGTGAATTTCACAAAAACACACCATTGGCCATCTTAAGGTAGAAGCTGGTTTGAGAGTGTGTGGTGTTAACATCCTGCACCCAATCTGAATTGGTACAGGTGATAATGCCTTTTTCAGAGGAACCATTATAGAGAAGGGAATAATCCTGGATCCCAATGAGGTACTGGCAGATGTACAGAGCTCTGTTGAGATGTTCCTGCGATGGGTTGGCTGACATTCATGCAAGTTGGGTAACTGCATATGCAATGTCTGGACAGGTGCCAATCATAAGATACAGCAATGAGCCAATCATGGTCTGAAAACACATCCATAATTCATGTTGGACCAGTGCATTGTTCTTCACAGGGTAATAACCTTGTGGGAGAGGGGTAGGTGTAGATTTGGCATTACTCATGCCACATCTTTCAATCACCTTGTCGAGATAATCCTTTTGGTCTATTCAGATGTTATGACCTTCTTGATGAATATTCATTTGGAGGAATTCAGATGGTTCTCTGAGATCACAACATTCACATTGCTTCATAAATGTGGCCTTGATCTTGTCTACAAAGATCTTGTTTGGTCTGCAGAAGAGGGTGTCATCTACATAGACTATTGCTAGACAGATGTCTTTGCCTTTGTGATAAATAAAAAGTCTGGCATCAGTTTTTAACTGTTTGAAGCTGAGTTCCACCATGGATGCATCAAGTGCTTTCCACCAGGCTAAGCCAGCTTGCTTGAGTCCATAAAGTGCACATAGTAGGCAGAGGACTTTGCCCTTTGAATCAGGAGGCATGAATCCTTCAGGGAACTCCATATAGATTTCCTCTTCCAGTTTACCATATAGGTAGGTAAAGCATATGTCAAACCTGGAGATGTGCCATCCTTCCAGGGCTGAGAGGGCAAACATGCATCACAGAGTCTCAAAACATACAACTGGGGAAAAGACTTGGTCAAAGTCTAACCCTTCAACCTAAGAGAAGCCTTTGGCTACCAGGTGGGCTCTTTTATGACCATCCAACTTTTGATCAAAGACCCATCAGTTTTTAATCACCTTATGGTGTTGTGGGCACAGAACTACTTTGTAGACCTTTTGGTCTTTCAGCATTTGTAGCTGATCCTCACAGGCTTTAAGCCAATCCTTCTGCTCTAACAAAGGGAGCTTCTGGATGTTGCAGAATGTCCATTCACGTAGATTAGGGGATGCCCCAAAAGCCGAATCATGTGGGATAGCATGATTGCAGAGGAATGAGACCAAAGCATATCCTCCTTCCCATGTGAGACATGTTGAATGGACTCTGTGTTCCATACATAGTAATTAGTTCACACATCACATGTATTTATGTTCGGACTCAGCAGAGCTGAGTTCTAATCAACCTTTACTCAATACCATCACCACCACCCTTAAAGTTGTGTCACCACCAATGTTACCAGGTATGTAAGAGACCTTCTCATGTATGTAACATGTGTACTTGCAACAAGTTATGAGCCCCAAGCAGGTTAGCATGTGGCTCATGCCACCCTTCTGCTCTCTCATTCTTACCTGACTGTTGGTTGATGTGGATTCAGTTCTGCTCACCACATGGGTGAACCTCTGGGATGCAGATTCAGTTCCACCCCCAGATGGTGAATGTTTGAGGTGTCATATGCAGATTAAGTTCCACCAGACACCCTGCAAAGTGAAAGCTGAGCAGAGCAGCCACTCTCCATCTCAAAGACAAGGGGAGACTATGTCCCTCAGGTCCACAAGCTCTGGACATTCAGTGATGTGGTTCATTCCACTCCCTTTTACTTCCATTTAAGGTTCCCATGCTAACATCTATCCTTTTCAGACCTCAACCATGTCTACTTCCTCCCTTGCCACCATCACAAAGCTCAATGGTACCAACTACTGGGCATGGCATTCTCAGATGGGCAACTACCTTTGGTCCATTGGAGTTTACTCCAGGATTATGAAGCTTCACCCCTCCATCCCAGTCACCATTGCAGAAGTCAAGGACTCCAATGGGCATGTTACCACTCCCACCTTCACCCCATCAGCTGACAAGGTTTGTCAAGCTGAGGAAAAGCAGGAAGATTGGAACAAAGACAATGACAAGGCCACTGGCACCATTGCTCTCACCTGCAAATGCCACATTTACAAGTGTGGGATTGATTTTGGCAATCACACCAAAAACATCCTCATTGAGCTTGAAAAGCATTTTGACAACCCCACTGTCTCATCTGCCATCACTGAGTTCAAAACCCTCATGGGTTTGATCATCCCCAATAACAACTCCCTGGTCACAGTGTTTTCCAAATTGGATATGCTTTTCTTCCATCTCTCCAACTTTGGCTACCCAGTTGACAACAAAATAAAGTCATTGATTGTGATCTCTAAGATCCCCAAGTATGCTGACCATGTCACCACTGCCATCGCCACTGCCAAACCAGAGACAGACTCCAAGGGTGTCATCACCAAGATGGTACCTACCATTGATGAAATCTCCTGGCGAGTAGAAGTGCCATGGCAAACATATGTGCAACACCATCCTGCAAAGGACTCCCAGCCTCAACAGGCCAACAAAGTCAGCACTGTCAAACAGCAGCAGGGGGAACCCCAGTTCTCCCAGCAGCAACAGCAGCAGACACAAGGTGGTTCCTCTTCCAAGGGGAATATTAACCAGAAGCAGCAGTGTTGTGATGGAAATTGCTCTGAAAAGGGCAAGGAAAAGTGCAAGGTGTTACGATTCACTTCTGCCTACTCCTTTCGTCAATACGATAGACCGGCCCAACCCAGTATCTTTTTACTTTCTTTAGAGTGCTCTAGAACATGCAACATGTTCATCACACACCTTTCATTTCTGCTTTCTATTCTTGTTATCTATGCTTCTATTTCTCATGGAAGGTTCCATCTTCTTTTGCTTAGTAACAAACCTTCCATGACCTTCCATTAGCTTCCATTCTTTGCAGTACTTAAGCCATCACTCTACTTGATGTATCCTTAGTTTAGTCCTGCTCAATCTTACCTTTGATCTCTTCGAAACCCTTTGTCAACACCATTGTTGGATGATCCCCTTAAACTTCTTCATTGACTCCATCGTCAGGCGATTCCCTTGAACTCCTTCATCAACTTTATCATCAGATGACTCCCTTGAATTCCTTCGTTGACCTCATTGTTGGACGAACCTCTTTGACTTCTTGGCAAACATCCTCCCCCAAATACCTTGAATCCTTGACTCTCCAATAGTTCTTTGAGCCTACACTCATTCCTATCTGGACCAAGCGTAACAAAAGGACTAAGCTCCTCTTTTCAAGCTACCATCGCTGTAGTCTCTCACCATTTCCTTCCCCTGAACACCAGGAGCCCTTGAAAGGGCACTATGACACTCTTATCAAGTCCCCTCAGAATCTCCCCCCTCCACCGAATACTCTGACAAAGAAACCTTCGCCCCTGCCCCAGACATCTCTCCCAGGAAACCAACACCACCACTCCTCACCTCCACCAAAACCAGACCTCTCCTTCTTCCTCCCCCATCCTCTACTCCCATTCCCCCTCGACAGTTTGTTCCCTCACACCCACTTCCCCCCTTCCTTCCTCCACAGCCACCTCATTCCACCATGACCTCAAAACCAGTCAAACTTTGCATTGGTGCCCCTGAAAACTTTGATGGTGACTATGCCAAAGCCATGATCTGGTTGGACTCTGTCTGAACCTACCTCCTTGTTAATGAAGAAGTCTATACCACTGATGCCAAGAAGATTGCCTTCGCCCTCTCATATATGACTAAGGGAGCTGCCCTTACTTGGGCCTCCTCCTTCCGAAAATCTGCTCTCAATGCAAACAAAGGCTTCAGGACCTATGCGAACTTAATTATGGAGTTCAACACCACCTTTGAACACAAAGACATTGCCGCCCTCTCCATCTCCTGGCTCTCTTCTACCAAGATGGAAGGGAAACCCTCCCTCTCCGATCTCACCAAGTATATCTCCAAATTCTGGAACCATGTTCAGATCAGTGGGATCACTGACCAAAACATCCTTATTGGATACTTCTCCACTGGCATCTACGTCAAACTCATGCATCGCATCATGTCCATGGATACCATCCCCACCAAAATCGACAAATGGTATGCCAAAGCCACCCACTTCCTCACCTAATGGGGAAGAGCTGATGACTTGGCAAAACGAGGCAAGACCACCCCCTCCTATCACTCATTCTCTCCCTCCTCTTCTTCCTGCCCCCAAAAAGACTCTGACGCCATGGATGTTGATGCTATCAAAGTATCTAAGTTAACCCCAGAAGAGCAAAAACACTGTATCGCCAAAGGACTCTGTTTCTGCTGCCAAAAACCTGGACACCTCTCAGGTGACTACCCAAATTTCCCTTCCCAGCCAAAGAAAACCAGAGAAAGGAAGGTTAGAAAAGTCGAAGAAGTCCCAAGACTAGTAGAAGTCAAGGACGATGACGAAGAAGAAACCATAGCAAGGATCTCCTTCATCACACCCAATGAGGATTTTTAAAACAGAGACCTTCCCCAATGCAAGGCTCTCCCTCTTTTATGTGCACTCCTGTACTTGTATCATCAATTACCAAGCAATCTATGCAAATTCCCCTTGAAATCGTCGAACCATCACACCTAAAAGCCGTTGGAACTTGTGCTCTTGTTGACTCTGGAGTGCAAATCTCTTGCATCAATTGGGACTTTGTTCAAAAACATTGTCTTCCAAAAGAACGACTCCCCTCTCCTATCGCCATTAAGAACGTCGACCAATCCTCAAACAAGAATGGTCTCATCCATTTTTCCACCATGCTCTATGTCCACATCAGACAGCTCATGCATTGTGTCACATTCTACATCCTCAACTGTGGAAAGGAGAACATAATCCTTGGACTCCCCTGGCTTAGACAAGCCAATCCCACCATCGACTGGATCAAGCGAGAGCTATCCATCTCCCTCAACTCTGATCAATCCCAAGAATTGTACTACAATCATACCAAACCAACCCCTAAACCCCAGATACCAACTCCTCGCCCACCCCAACATGTACAAGTCGACTCCATCTGGAATGGACACCTCTACAACTACATGAAGAAAGATACCAAAGCCCAATACCTCTGACAGGCTAATGACAACTGAATCATCAACCGAATCATGTGTTGCAGATCTTGTTTCATTCCCTCTGCCACCATCACCAAACTCACAACAGCAACCAAGCTAGCCATGGCCACCAAGAAGGCCAAACCAAAGGCAACTCTTCCACCTGAATACTCTGCCTTTTCCTCTGTCTTCTCAAAAGAAGCAACCAACCATGTACCCCCTAACTGACCCTACAACCATGAGATCAATCTCGATGACTCTTTCACCCTGAAAGTTGGCAAACTCTACCCCCTCTCCCCTGATGAAAAAGTTGCTACTGAAACATTCCTCGACGAGAGCCTCAAGGCAGGAAAGATTCACCCATCCAACTCTCCCCAGGCTGCCCCCTTCTTCTTCGTTAAAAAGAAAGATAGTGGCCTTCAACCCTGCCAAGATTATCACTACGTCAATGAACATACCATCCATGATGCCTACCCCCTTCCCCTCATATCCAACCTCATTGATAAACTTAAGGGTGCCAAAACCTTTACCAAATTTGATGTTCAATGGGAATACAACAACGTCCGCATCAAAGATGGTCATCAATGGAAAGCAGCATTCATCACCCACAAAGGACTGTTCGAACCAACAGTCATGTTCTTTGGTCTTTGCAACTCCTCCACCACCTTCCAATGATTCATGAACGACTCCTTCTGTGATATGATTGCAGAAGGATGGCTAGTCATTTACATGGATGACCTCCTCATCTTCTCCCCTAATGCCAAAACCCACAAAGAGCAAACCAAACAAGTACTCCAATGCATGACCAAGTTAGATCTTCACCTTAAACTCGAAAAATGCACATTTGCTACCAATGAGGTTGAATACCTTGGCATGATTGTACGTCCTGATGAGCTCGCCATGGACCCAGTGAAACTGGATGGTATTCATGAATGGCCAACCCCTGCCAAAGTCAAAGACGTCCGCTCCTTCTTAGGATTTGCTAACTTCTATCAATGATTCATTGCCAATTACTCCAACATCGCTCACCCCCTCCTTTACCTCACAAAGAAAAACCAACCCTGGGACTGGTCTCCCAGTTGCCAACAATCCTTCGACGAACTCAAATGACTATTCCTTAGTTGTCCAATCCTCCATCTCCCAGACCCCGCCTGCCCCTTTGCCATTGCCACCGACACCTCCAAATATGCTTCTGGTGGAGTCCTCCTTCAAACTGATGCCAATGGAGATTGGCATTCATGTTCCTATCTCTCACAATCCTTCTCCTCCACTGAACGAAACTACGACATCTATGACAGGGAACTCCTCGCTGTCATCTGAGGTCTCAAAGCCTGGTGCCATTACCTCCATGGATCTCCCTTCCCTGTCAAAGTTTTCACCGATCACAAAAACCTCACATATTTTTGCCAACCTCAGAAACTCAACCGACGACAGGCTCATTGGCTGCTTGACATCTTGGACTTCAACCTCCACCTGACCCATGTCCCTGGTTCCTCCCTTGCCACACCTGACACCCTCTCTCGCTGCCCAGATCTCCTCCCACCAACCAATGAGGATAACGATAATGTAACCCTCCTTCCTGACACTCTTTTTGTCAACCTCATTGACACCTCCCTCCAAACCAAACTAGCCACCTCCTCCACTTCTGATCCCCTCATCCTTGATGCTCTACACACCACTACTGGCGACATCCCTGCCCAATTCCACTCTTGTCTTTCTGACTGGCAATATGATGCTGGCATCCTCACCTTCCAAGGACATGTCTATGTTCCCCCTGACCTTCGCCGCTCCATTGTCAAACAACATCACGATCACACCTCTGCTGGTCACCCTGGCTATCTTAAAACTCATCAACTTGTTGCTGCTGAGTTTTGGTGGCCCAGCCTCGCTCAGTTTGTGTGAAAATACATCAAAGGATGCACCCCTTGTCAGTCCTCAAAAGCAAACACCCATCCTACCTCCCCACCCCTCTTCCCCATCATTTCCTCCTCCCCTATTCCCTTCCGGCAAATCTCTTGTGACCCCATCACAGACCTCCCTGTCTCTTCTGGCTTCAACAGTCTTTTGGTCGTGGTCGACCATGGGCTTACTAAGGGGGTGATTCTCTGCCCTACTAAGAAATCTGTCTCTGCTGAAGGAATAGCCTCCCTTTTCTTCCATAAAGTCTACACTCGGTTCGGCCTCTATGACAAAATCATCTCGGATCATGGACCCCAGTTTGCCTCCTCTTTTGCAAAAGAACTTGGACAACTCCTTGGATACAACCTCTCCCTCTCCACTGCATATCACCCTCAATCCAATGGAGAAACTGAATGGGTAAACCAAGAAGTGGAAACCTATCTTCAGATCTTCTGTGGCAATTCCCCTTCCACATGGTCCGATCTCATCTCTCACACTGAATTCGCACACAACCACTGCCCTCATTCCATCACCAATAAATCCCCATTCTTCCTCATGATGGGATTTGAACCCCGCCCCCTCCCCACTATCATCGCCGAAACCAACCTTCCTGCAGTCGAAGAATGACTCAAACTCCTCTCCACAGCATGAGATGAAGCCCTGGCGGCCCATGAACTTGCCAGACAAGTCATGAAATCTTGTTTCCATGGAAAATTCACTCCCTTCCATAAAGGCGACAAGGTTTGGCTAGAAGCCCAAAATCTGAAATGTCTTATTTCCCATCCAAAGTTCGCCCCAAAGCAAGAAGGACCATTTACTGTTACTCAGGTCCTTTCCCCCCTTACCTATAAACTCCACCTCCCACGAACATGGAAAATACATCCAGTCTTCCACACATCCCTGTTATTGCCCTATCACAAAAATGACATACATGGACCAAACTTCCCTTCCCCTCCACCTGACCTTATCAACGAAGAAGAGGAATATGAAATGGATAAGATTATCCAACACCATGGAACCCCAAACAACCAAAAATTCCTAGTCCAATGAAAAGGATATTCGGCCAAAGAAGACTCCTGGTTACCTGAATCGGAGTTCAACCATGCCCAGGAAATTCTATCCAAGTATAAAACCCTCCACCCTCACATCTTTCCCTCCTCATCCTGCATATCATCCACAAAACCCAAGCATGTCCACCTCTGCTAGATCCCCCTCCCCCACTACTGCTACCACTGGCTGGACCACCCCCCTGCTCTACTGTATCCAAGGCCTTGACTCCACTAATTATAACCCAGGAGTTCCCCAACCTACATCTCCTCCTCTACGTCTCCCCACCCTCAATCCAAATCCAGTCATCTCTGTCAAACTACTCCTCCATGCTCAGCACATCCACCCTGACCCCTTCCCCATCACTGAACAGTCCTCCCTCATGCTCCTCCTGGAAACTCCCCATCTCATTACCCCCCTTCATGCCCACTTAGAACCTTTCTCCTCCCTTGACACTCTCCTCCTTCTTTTCCAAGAAATCCATAGTCTCTATCCCCTTGCCAACCAGATGTCTGATTACCCCATGGAACATGTCGCCACCCTCCACGAAACCCACACTGAACTCACCAACCTTGTCCTTTCTGTCATGCACCAACTGGAAATGGACAAACTAGCTAAGGACGTTCTACACTATACCCGAGAACTTGACAAACGCTGTTGCCTCCATCAGAACCCATCCCCTGAAGCCTCCGAGGAACCCCTTACTCTCAAGGAACTAGCCATCATGGAATGAGCTGAAGTCAGCTGGGACAGACAACATAATATACCCCTTTCCCCTGATCATTACCTCTACAGCCAGGCATGCTTCCATTGCCACCAACTCTCTCACATCCATATCAATTGTCTGTACTACATCTGCCCCCATTGCACTTGACATTGCCCTGGCCATCCCCAACATCGCTGTCCTCGACACCCTTGGCCCCATGTCCTTAACCCTGTAACTTCTTCCTCCTTGTCTTTAACTTCCTCCACTCGCTCTAGGCGTTCTGGCATCGCATCTCCTTCTCAGCCTCTCGTTGAACAGCTCTCCAACCCTCTGTCCTCTAGCTCTAGTTCAGCTCCTAGACAAGTTCCTCCCCTGTCCTATCGTCGTCGTCGAACCCCTCATCCTTGTCAACGTCACCATCGTCCCTCTCCTGACCTTGAACTCGCAGATCTTGACCTGAACAATAACGACCCAGGATACGATGACTCAGCATATGCTAACATGACTGGTTCCCCTGGTGGAGATAGGTGCATGGATTTCTGATTCTTTCTTTTGATTTTATTCTTCATAGTGACTTTGAATGTACTCCAGGGGTAATGTTATGATTCACTTCTGCCTACTCCTTTCATCGATACAATAGACCAGCCCAACCTGGTATCTTTTTACTTTCTTTAGAGTGCTCTAGAACATGCAACATGTTCATTGCACACCTTTCATTTCCACTTTCTATTCTTGTTATCTATGCTTCTATTTCTCATGGAAGGTTCCATCTTCTTTTGCTTAGTAACAAACCTTCCATGACCTTCCATTAGCTTCCATTCTTCACAGTACTTAAGCCATCGCTCTACTTGATGTATCCTTAGCTTAGTCCTGCTCAATCTTACCTTTGATCTCTTCGAAACCCTTTGTCAACACCATTGTTGGATGATCCCCTTAAACTTCTTTGTTGACTCCATTGTCAGGCAATTCCCTTGAACTCCTTTGTCGACCTCATCGTCAGACAAACCTCTTTGACTTCTCAGCAAACATCCTTGCCTGAATACCTTGAATCCTCGACCCTCCAATAGTTCTTTGAGCCTACGCTCGTTCCTATCTGGACCAAGTGTAACACAAGAAGAAGAAAAAGACCTGAAAGGAGAAGAAGCAGGCAGAGGTTGCTCAAGCCTCAGCCTCCTTTGCCTTCACCTCTGCCACCATCATTGTACCTGCCACCACCACATTCATATTGCCCATCCCTGACCCCCACTGCTCTGCACACATGCCCAGCACAATCCACTATGGGCCACCTGTGTTTCCCCTAACCAAGGAAACCATCTCCCTCACATGATGCCTTGAGGTCCCTGCAACCTCCTCTACCATCCGCAATCTTAATCTGGTTGTACAATGCCACTCCAAGCACAGCCACACAGAGCAATCCCTCTCTGACCACCTCTCCACCCTGCTTTCCCAGCAGATCATGGATGTCTCACTAGCTGGGACAACAGGAATCATGGAGGTTGACAAGGAGGATACCATCAGTTTGGGTGAAGATGCCTATGACAAGTATATTGAAGACTTCTTTATGGAGTCCATATCACAGTGCATATCCCCTTCCCCTTTTACATCAGGTACTGACACACAGTTAACTCTGCCTCAGATAAATCATATACACATGTTTCCTGTAGTAGATAGTTCAAATACATTTGCTACCTGTGAATTTGCACAGTGTGACAGTTGTAGTAAAAACAACAAAGGAAAGGAAAAAGTGCATTCACATAAGGTACCATCTGACATGTGGCTACTCAATTCTGGAGCTTCAGCTCACTTTTCACCAGATTGATCTGACTTCATCAAGTATCAAAAATTCGACCAACCCCAATGGGCTTCCACTGCAAATGGCTGATCACCTATTATAGGTAGAGGCACCATTTTGCTACACTTCAGCAATCATATTGCCTGCCTATCACCTGTCTTGCACATGCCCTCATGTGCTATCTGACTTGTGTCTATGGGCATATTATTGCAGAATCACTGCCTCATGCTCTGTGCCAGACCTGGATACCTTACTATCTGGGATCAGTGCTTCAAAGAAGCCTATCTGGAGTTCCACAGTCATGATGGACAAACCATGTTTTGGCTTCATGCCAAACCCATCTTCCCTGATGACATGCCTAAAAACATGTCATTACTCACCTCTAAGATCAAATATGAGCTCATGCACCAACATCTTGGACATTCATCCCCTGATGTCATCAGGTACACTAAAAAGCACCTGAAGGATTTTCCTGATGTGAAGATCCCATCTAAAACTAGCCTCTGTCAAGGGTGTCAGCTTGGCAAACAGCTGAATCGTCCCTTTCCTCTTAGTGAGACATGGGCAACTGCTCCCTTTGAGTTGATCCATTCAGACTTAAAGTCTTTTGAAGTAGCATCTTGCTCAAAATATAAGTACACAGTTGTCTCTTATGATGACTATACATCAATGGCCTGGACCACCTTAATACAGTCCAAGGACCAAACACTCTGGGCAACCAAGCGATGGTTCACCTTTGTCCAAAATCAGTACAATGCCATGATAAAACACTGGCATTCTGATGCCAGAGGTGAATACACCTCTGGAGCATTCTGGGACTTTCTAAAGGACAATGGAGTAAACATGCACACCAGCAGAACAGGCATACAGAACACCTAATCCATACTTTAATGGACAAGGCACAGGCGATGTGTCTACATGCTTGTCTATCTCCCTCCTATTGGGAATGGGCTCTGCTTCATGCAACCCATGTATATAATCAGACCCCACAGTCCTGTCTTTGTTGGGATACCCCCCTGACATTACTTAAGGAGGAGAAACCCTCCATCAACCACCTACAGGTATTTGGTTGTGGTGCCTATGTGCACATTCTGGCTGAACACCGAGGCAAAAAACTACAGCCAAGATCACAACTGATGATCTACTTGGGCATTGCCCCTGGTAGTGATCCAAATTACATTTTCATGTCACCAAACAATGCTGTTGTTATTTCAGTATATGCAATCTTTGATGAGACTCTCTTCCTGAGATGCTCTTGTTCTGCCCCACACTGTCCCCATTCAGGTCCCTCTGAACTGACTCATATGCATGATGATGTTCCAGACATACCAGTTTCAGCTTCCACCAGTTCTGATGAAAGTTCCAAGTTGGATTCTACTTCCAGCAATGAGTCTGATACAGTTCACTCCACTCCTCCTAGGAACTCACCCTCTCCTTCACTGTCATTGAGCCCAAGATCGCTGAGATCCTCCTCACTTTTTCCCACTCCTCACACATGGACTCCCAGTCCAGCCCCTCTTCTGGTGACACCTCCATCACACCTCCCACCTCCCACCAGTCCTCCACCTATCCCAAGGCACAGTGAGCACTTGTACAACCCTCTGACACACCCCAGAAATATTTTTGGTGAGCACCATCACCCTTTGTGACAGCTCCAGGACCTGGAGAGTGCTTCCCACTGGAAGGAATTGACCAGTGAAGCTGGCCTGTCCTGCATTCCAGATTCACCCACAGTCCCTGGTGGACTCCCCCCATCTCACACAGGAAGGGGAAGATGCTTTGGTTTCTTTCCTTTGCAATCATGCTATCCTGCATGATTCCACTTTTGGGGCATCTGCTAATCTATGCAAGTGGACATTCTGCAACATCCAAAAGCTCCCTTCATCAGAGCAGAAGGATTGGCTTAAAGCCTGCAAAGACCAGCTTCAAATGCTGAAGGACTATTAGGTCTATGAAGTTGTTCTGTGTCCACAACACCAAAAGGTGATTCAAAACTGATGGGTCTTCAATCAAAAGTTGGATGGTCATAAAAGAGCCCACCTAGTAGCCAAAGGCTTCTCCCAAGTTGAAGGGTTAGACTTTGACCAAGTCTTTTCCCCAGTTGTACATTTTGAGACTGTGCAATGCATGTTTGCCCTCTCAGCCCTGGAAGGATGGCACATCTCTGGGCTTGATGTATACTCTGCCTACCTATATGGTAAACTGGAAGAGGAGATCTATATTGAATTTCCTGAAGGGTTCATGCCTCCCAATTCAAAAGGCAAAGTCCTCTGCCTACTGTGTGCACTTTATGGACTCAAGCAAGCTGGCTTAGCCTGGTGGAAAGTGCTTGATGCATCCATGGTGGAACTCAGCTTCAAATGGTTAAAAACCAATGCCAGGCTTTTCATTTATTGCAAAGGCAAAGACACCTGTCTAGCAATAGTCTACATAGATGATGCCCTCTTCTGCAGACCCAACAAGATCTTTGTAGACAAGATCAAGGCTGCATTCATAAAGAAGTGGGAATGTCAAGATCTTGGAGAGCCATCCAAATTCCTCCAAATGAGCATTCATCGAGAAGGTTGTAACATCTGAATCAACCAAAAGGATTACCTCAACAAGGTGATTGAAAGATGTAGCATGAGTAATGCCAAATCTGTACCTACCCCTCTCCCACAGGGTTATTACCCAGTGAAGAATGATACACTGGTCCAACATGAATTACAGACACATTTTCAGACTGTGATCAGCACTTGTTCAGACATAGCTTATGCCATTACTCAACTGGCATGCATGTCAGCCAATCCATCACAGGAGCACCTAGATTGGGCCCTGTATATCTGCTGTTATCTTGTTGGCACCCATGATTATGCACTCATTTACAATGGTGCTGGCAGCAAAGGCTTAATTGCCTGTACAGATTCTGATTGGGTGCAGGACATTAATACCATGCACTCTCAAACTGGCTTCTATCTTAAAATGGCCAATGGTGTGTTTTTGTGGAATTCACACTTACAAAAAACTACTGCCATCTCTTCCACCAAAGCAGAATATATGGCTTTGAGTGATTGCTCTTGCCAATGCATATGGATCCATGAGATGATGGGTGAGCTTGGCTACAAGCTGAAACCTATCCCCATCTGTGACAATAACCAGGGTAGTTTATTCATTGCACAAAACCCTGTGACTGAAAAGCACAACACACGTATCTGAGTGAAATACCATTTCATTTGTGATGCAGTTATGGTCCACAAGCTAGTGGAGCTATTCTATATCCCCAGGACTGACAATCCTACTGATATGTTCATAAAGAACCTTGGACACATCAAGTTCAATGAATTCTGCTCCCAGCTTGGACTGGAGTTTAACCCCACCACTTAAAAGTACTGTCCTCCATTTTAATGTTTTCATATCTACCATATATTTAGCAAGGGGGAGTGTTGAATGGACTCTGTGTTCCATACATAGTAATTAGTTCACACATCACATGTATTTACATTCAGACTCAGCAGAGCTGAGTTCTAATCAATCTTTACTTGATACCATCACCACCACCCTTAAAGTTGTGTCACCACCAATGTTACCAGGTATGTAAGAGACCTTCCCATGTATGTAACACACATACTTGCAACAGGATGGTCAACATCATCCTCAGAAGTAGGAGATGGGAGGAGGCCACCAGGGACTGTGGGTGAATCCAGAATGGAGTCTGGGATGTGGGACAGGCCAGCTTTGCCAGTCAATTCCTTCCAGTGGGAAGTATTCTCCAGGTCCTGGAGCTGACACAAAGGGTGACAGCACTCACTGAAAATGTTTCTGGGGTGTGTTGGGGGGTTGCACAAACACTCACTTCACCTTGGGATAGGTAGAGGACCAGCAGGAGGTGGTCAATGTGATGGAGGTGTTACCAGAGGAGGAGCTGGATTAGGTGTCCATGTGCATGGAACAGAAGAAAGTGAGGAAGATCTCAATGATCTCAGGCTCAGCAATGGTGAAGAATAAGGTGAGTTCCTTTGAGGAGCAGAATGAACCACATCAGACTCATCACCAGAAGAAGAATCCAACTCAGAACTGGTATTTCTGGAACCTCATCATGCATATGAGTTGGTTCAGAGGGACCCAAATGAGGACAGTGTGGGGCAAAATGAGAGCATCTTGGGAAGAGAGTCTCATCAAAGATTGTGTGTGCCAAGGTAACAATTGCATTACTTGGTGACATGAAAATGTAATTTGAGTCACTACCAGAGGCAATGCCCAAGTAGATCATCAATTGTGATCTTGGCTGTAGTTTTCCACCACGGTGTTCAGCCAGAATGTGCACATAGGCACCACAACCAAATACCCATAAGTGGTTGACAGAGGGTTTTTCCCCCTTAAGTAATGTCAGGGGGGTGTTACAATCAGTGATATCCCCCTATCTTTTCTTTCCTTGTTATATAATAATCTCTCTCAGTCTTCTTTTGATTCTATTGCTATGCAACATGGTAACATTGATCTCTCTTCACATTCTAGACTTTACCATGTCTATTCACACTTACTATCTATTTTTACATAGAGATCTCTGATTCCATTTCTATGCATTTCCCTTCACATAGCCTGCATTATTTATTACTCCTGATTTCTCATCATCATTCATAGCCTCTGATCACAGCACCTTTGCACAGTTTTGCATAGCACTATACTTAGTTTCTGCAGCCTTATGGCTGTTCAATGACTCCAGGTGACTCAGTATGACTGGCACCTCTTAGTATACATAAATACTGGCTGTGCATGTACAGTAACTCTAAGCAATTCCTACCTTGGGTTTTTGCCTTCACCCTCAGTCCTCCTCAGTCATCCCTAAGCTCAGCCTTAGTGCCTCCTCATTGTCATCCTTCATCCTTAACCACCTAGAACCTCTGCGATCCTTCTGGGAGATCCTTGACATCATCTGACATAAGAACACACATTCATCCACCAGAACCCTTAGTCTTCATCTCTGGAGTCCCTGACTTACATCAGTACATTATCCCCAACCCCTGTCCTCAACCTAGGCAATTATCATTAGGTCTACACTTGTCCCTACCTGGGCCAAGTGTAACAGGAGGTATTCCAATGGAGACAGGATTGTGGGGTCTGGTTATAAATGTGGGTTGCATGAAGCAGAGCCCATTCCCAATAGAAAGGAGGTAGGCAAACATGTAAATGCATCACCTGTGTCTTGTCCATTAAAGTACAGATTAGGTGTTCTGCATGCCTGTTTTGCTGGTGTGCATATGGGGTGGACTGTTGGATATTCTGTTACACTTGCCCCAGGTAGGAACAAGCATAGACCTAATGATAATCACCTAGGTCAAGGACAGGGGCTAGGGATAATGTACTGATGCAAGTCAAAGACTCCAGAAATGAAGGTCAAGGGTTCTGGTAGACAAAGGTGTGTTTTTATGTCAGATGATGTCAAGGATCTCCCAGAAGGATTGTAGAGGTTCTGGATAGATGAAGACTAAGGACAACAATTGATGAGGCACTAAAGCCAACTTAGGGATGAGCTCAGAAGAGGACTGGGGATGTGAAGGTGAAAACCTAAGGTAGGAATTGCTTGAAGTTTTACTGTACATGATCAGCCAGTATTTATACTAAGTAGTGCTAGTCATACTGAGTCACTATGAGTCATTGAATAGCCACAGAGGCTGTGGACACTAAGTATAGTGCTATGCAAGACTGTGCAGAGGTGCTGCAATTAAGGGCTATGTATGATGATGAGAAATAAGGGGAAATAAATAGTGCGGGCTGCACAAATGGAAACACATAGGAATGGTGATCAGAGATCTCTATGTAAATATAGATAGTAAATATAAGCAGACACGGTGAAGTCTAGAACATGAAGGGAGATCAATGTTACCATGTTGCATAGCAATAGAATCAAAAGAAGATTGAGAGAGATTGTTATGTAACAAAGGAAGAAAAGATAGGGGGGTATCACTGATCATAACATATTCACTCCATTGTCCTTCAGGAATTCTCAGAATGCTCCAGAGGTGTATTCACCTCTGGCATCAAAGCCCCAGTGTTTGATCACAGCATTATACTGATTTCAGATGAAGGTGAACCATTGCTTGGTTGCCTGGAGTGTCTGATCCTTGGACTGGATTAAGGTGGTCCAGGCCATTGATGTAAAGCTGTCATAGAAGATGACTGCATACTTATATTTCAAGTAAGACACTACCTTGAAAGACTTTAAGTCTGAGTGAATCAACTCAAAGGGAGTGGTTGCCCACATCTCACTAGGAGGAAAGGGATGATTTAGCTGTTTGCCAAGCTGACACCCTTGGCAGAGGCCAGTTTTAGATGGGATCTTTACATCAGGAAAATCCTTCAAGTGCTTTTTAGTGTACCTGATGATATCAGGGGATGAATGTCTGAGACATTGGTGCACAAGTTCATATTCGATCTCAGAGGCAAGTGACAACATGCTTTTAGGCACATCATCAGGGAAGATGGGTTTGGCACAAAGCCAATACATGGTTTGACCACCATGACTGTGGAACTCCAAATAAGCTTCTTTAAAGCATTGGTCCCAAATGGTGAGGTATCTGGGTCTGGTGCAAAGCATAAGGCAGTGGTTCTGCAATAGTGTGCCCATAGACATGAGTCAAACAGCACATGAGGGCACATGTGAGACAGGTGATAGGTGAGCAATGTGATTGCCAAAATGTAGCAAAACAGTGCCTCTACCTATAATAGGTGATTGGCCATTTGCAGTGGAAGCCCATTGAGGTTGGTCAAATTTTTGATATTCAACACAATCAGATTGATCTAGTGAAAAGTGAGCCAAAGCTCCAGAATCAAGCAGCCACATGTCAGATGGAACCTTATGTGAATGTGCTTTTTCCTTTCCTTTGTTGTTTTTACTATGACTGTCACACTGCAAATTCATGGGTAGCAGATGTATTGAAACTATCTACTACAGGAAACATGTATATACAATTTACCTGAGGCAGAGTTAACTGCACATCAGTACCTGATGTAGAGAGGGAAGGGGATATGCACTACAATGTGGACTCCATGAAGAAGTCTTCAGTATACTCATCATAGGCATCTTCATCCAGACTGATGGTATCTTCCTCATCAACCTCCATGATTCCTGTGGTCCTGGCTAGTGGGATATCCATGATCTGCTAAGAAAGCAGGGCAGAAAGGCAGTCAGAGAGGGATTGTTCTGTGCAACTGCACTTGGAATGGCATTGTGCAACCAGTTCAAGATTGCAGATTGTAGAGGAGGTTGCAGGGACCTCAAAGCATTGTGTGAGGGAGACAGTTTCCTTGGTTAGAGGAAATGCAGGTGGCCCATAGTGGGTCATGCCAGGCATGTGTGCAGAGTAGTGGGGATCAGGAACAGGCAACGTGAACATGGTGGTGGTGGGCACGATGACAGGATCTGTGTATTTGTGGATCTTGGATATTGTTATCATCAACTTTATTTTGTCATCAATGGGATATCCAAAATTGGATAGGCAGTTGAAGTGGCCATTAAGCCATTGGAAGGCAGGGACTGGCATATTGTTGTCAGGAATAGTAAGACACATGAGGGCCTTGAACTCCAAGATGATGGTGGTGATGGTGGGGTGATTGAAGTGAGACTTGAGCACTGTGAGTATGTACTCAGGACTCTCATTGAAGTCAATGCCACATTCCAAGATGTGGCACTCACAAGTGAGGGTGATAGCCCTGGAGGCTTTGTCATTGTTGTCCTCCCACATATCAATTCTGTCCTGAGCTTTGTCGAGCTCAGACTGGGAAGGGGTGTATGCAGGAGTAATGACTGCTTGAGTGTTGCTATCAATGATAGTGGCAGTGGTGATGGGGAGTTCAGGCTTGGCCCAGTAGATCTTGCTGTAGATGCTGACAGAGCACAGGTATGTGATCATGTTCAACTCCCAGAGCTTGTAGTTGGAGCCATTGAGCTTTGGCATATCCTTGAGGAAAGAAGACATGTTTGAGGTCTGAAGAGTGTTGAACAGACTCTGTGTTCCATACATAGTAATTAGTTCACACATCACATGCATTTATGTTCAGACTCAGCAGAGCTGAGTTCTAACCAATTCTTACTTGATAACCATCACCACCACCCTTAGTTGTGTCAACACCAACATTACCAGGTATGTGAGAGACCTTCCTGTGTATGTAACACACATACTCACAACAAAGAGAATAGATGTTAGCATGGGAACCTTAAACAGAAGTAAAAGGGAGCAGAGTAAACCACATCACTGAATGTCCAGAGCTTGTGGACCCAGGGAAAATAGTCTCCCCTTGTCTTTGAGATGGAGAGTGGCTGCTTTACTTGGCTTTCACTTTGCAGAGCATCTGGCAGAACTTAATCCACACAGGACAGCTTGAACATTCACCATCCAGGGGTGGAACTGAATCTGCATCAACCAATGGTCAGGTAAGGATGAGAGAGCAGAGGGCAGCATGAGCCACATGCTAACCCACTCAGGGCTTATAACCTGTTGTGAGTACATGTGTTACATACATGGGAAGGTCTCTCACATACCTGAAGGGTTGGTGTTTAGGTAACTTACAATGGGTGGTGATGGTATTGAGTAAAGATCAATTAGAACCCAGGACTTCATACCTCTGCCTCTCCAACCTACATCCAACCTCTGCAGACAAGCAGAGGAAGTGGACTTGACATACTATACTTTTTGTACTTTCTTTTTGTACACTTTTACTACACTTTTTGACCTCACTTTGCTTACACCTTTTGTGCACTTCTACAACACCATTGGAACACTTGGATTACATTCTTTGTACACTTTTTGATACACTTTTACTACACTTTTTGTCCACTTTTTTGCTTACTTTTGCCACACTTTAGGTACACTTTGTGGTATGCTTTTTTACTACACTATTTTTGGGCCACTGTCTACTTACTTAATCTAATTTTATGCTTGGCACTGATGGCTATGAAGTAAAAGTGGAAAATGCTGTGTTGATGTGATATGTCATTAGTTCTTTTTCTTTGAAATGTTTGATTATTCAAAGGTCTGTGGAATCATGAGATATGTACTATGAGTAGTCAAAAATATACCTAATTATATCAGAATTGTTGGTGGTGGATTGCAGCTAATATCAGATACATATTATAAGGAATTCATCAAAATACCAATAATTCTAAGTTTTATTGTAAAATGCATACTATTATTGTATATTACTGTATTTCTGGGAGGTTTTTCCTGATGGCCCAGCATGCAGGTGAATAGATGTTGGTCTTTGGATTGTACAACCCAATTGTAAAACCCATCCCTAAATACAGGTGCTACTCTCTTATAATAATGTTTGGTGTAGGATTGCTATCCCTGTGGGCAAAGTGTTTGGTGTTACATATATTTGCCAAATACTGTACATTCTCTCATGCAATGAATCCATATCTTCCATGGGTTGGTAATGCCATGCCATATAGGAATACCAAGCAGAAGCCTTCATGCAGCCTGATGAATTCTAGAATGACATATATTGCCTACTACTGTATATTCACTATATAGATACATATCTGGTCCAATGAATGTAGCCTTACAATTGCTTACAGGCCAAGAGAGCATCAGTGATGTCCATTGGGCTGACAAAGTTGGCATAAATAGAGAAGAAAGATGTTGAACAGACTCTATGTTACATACATAGTAATTAGTTCACACGTGTTATGTATTTAGCTTCAGACTCAGCAGAGCTGAGATCCAATCAGTTATTTACTCGATACCACCATCACCTGTTGTAAGTTACTCAACCCAACCAACCCAAGGTATGTGAGAGACCTTCCTGTGTATGTAACATGTGTACTCACAACAGGTTATGAGCCCCGAGCGGCAATCCAGCATTCCACGCAGGATCCCCGCTCTCTCATCCTTACCTGACCGTTGGTTGGTGTGGATTCAGTTCTGCCCGCCATTCGGGTGCCTTTGGGGTGCAGATTAAGTTCCACCTCTGAATGGTGAATGTTTGAGCCATTCATGCGGATTTAGTTCCACTGAACACTTTGCAAAGCAAAAGCCACACAGAGCAGCTGCTCTCCACCTCAAAACAAGGGGAGACTATGTCCCCTGAGTTTTTGGGCTCTGGACGTTCAGCAACATGGTTCATCCCGTCCCTTTTACTTATTGTTTAAGGTACCCATGCTAATGTTCATCCCTGCCAGAAAACCTACCATGTCTTCCACCTCCCTCTCCACCATCGTGAAGCTCAACGGCACAAACTACCGTGCCTGGCAGTCCCAGATGGACAACTACCTTCGTTCCATCGGGGTCTACTCCTGCATCATGAAACTTCACCCCATCATTCCTGTAGCTCTCATGGAGCTCAAGGACAGCAATGGGCAAATCACCCAAGCTGCCTACACTCCTCCGGCCGACGAAGTCTGTCGCACCAAAGAGAAGCAGGAGGACTGGGACAAGGACAAGGACAAGGCCACTGGCGCAATCGTGCTCACTTGCGAACAACACATTCGTGAGTGCAGCATTGACTTCGGCGATCATGCCGAAAACATCCTCATCGAACTCAAGAAGTGTTTTGACAATCTGACCATCTCCTCCACCATAACGGAGTTCAAGGCCCTTATGGGTCTCACCATACCCAACAACAATTCGCCTGTGTCGGCTTTTTCCAAGCTCGACACACTCTTCTCCTGGCTATCCAACTTTGGGTACCTGGTTGACAACAAAATTAAGTCGTTAATTGTGATCTCGAAAATCCCCAAGTACGCCAACCATGTCACTGCCACAATCACCACCGCCAAGCCCAAGACCAACTCGGCAGGCGTAGTTGTCAAGATGGTCCCCACCGTCGATGAAATCTCCCAACAAGTAGAAGTGTCATGGCAAATGTACATGCAGCACTGTCCCACCAAGGACTCCTGGCCTCAACAGGCCAACAAAGTCAGCGCCGTCAAACAGCAGCAGGGGGAACCCCAGTTCTCCCAGCAGCAGCAACAACAACAAGGTGGTTCCTCTTCCAAGGGGAATAACAACCAGAAGCAGCAGAAGGGCAACTGCTCTGAAAAGGGCAAAGAAAAACGTAAGGAGAAGAAGAAGACCTGCAAGGAGAAGAAGCAGGCAGAGGCTGCACAAGCCTCAGCCTCCTTCACCTTCACCTCCGCCACTGTCATCGCCCCTGCTGCCACCACGTTCATGTCGCCCGTCCCTGACCCCCACTGCAACACACACACATCCAGCACGACCCACTATGGGCCACCAGTGTTTCCTCTCACCAAAGAAACCATTTCCCTCACACAACGCCTCGAGGTCCCCGCAACCTCCTCTACACTCCGCAACCTCAAACCAGTTGCATCCTGCCGCTCCAAGTGTGCTCGCATGGAGCAATCCCTCTCCAACCGCCTCTCCACCCTGCTTTCTGAATGGATCGTGGAACTTCCGCTTGCCAGAACTACTGGCATCATGGAGGTCGACAAGGACGTTGTAAGTCTGGGTGAAGACGCCTATGACGAGTACATTGAGGGCTTCTTTATGGAGTCCACATTGCAGTGCGTAACCCCTTCTCCATCTACATCAGGTACTGACGCGCAATTAAATTTGCCACAGGTAAATCATATATACATGTTTCCTGTAGTAGATAGTTCTAATAAATCTGCTACACATGAATTCACACAGTGTGACACATGCAGTAAGGACAGCAAAGGAAAGGAAAAAGCACACAACCACAAGGTCCCATCAGACATGTGGCTGCTCGATTCAGGAGCTTCAGCTCACTTCTCCCCTGATTGCTCTGACTTCGTCGAGTATCAGAAGTTCGACCAGCCCCAATGGGCTTCCACCGCCAATGGCTGATCACCTATTATAGGTAGAGGCACCATTTTGCTAAGGTTTGGCAACCACATATGCTGCCTATCACCCGTCATGCACATGCCCTTGTGTGCAGTCCAACTAGTGTCAATGGGCACCCTCCTGCAGAACACCTGCCTCATGCTTTGTGCCAGGCCCGGATATCTTACTATCTGGGACCAGTGCTTCAAGGAAGCTTATTTGGAGTTTCACAGTCATGGTGGACAAACCATGTATTGGCTTCACGCCAAACCCATCTTCCCTGATGATGTGCCCTCCAGCATGTTGTCACTTGCCTCTGAGATTGAATATGAACTCATGCACCGACGTCTCGGACATTCATCCCCTGATGTCATCAGGCACGCTAAAAAGCACCTGAAAGGTTTTCCTGATGTGAAGATCCCATCGAAAACTGGCCTCTGTCAAGGGTGTCAGCTCGGCAAACAGCCGAATCATCCTTTTCCTCTTAGTGAGACATGGGCAACCACTCCCTTTGAGTTGATTCATTCAGACTTGAAGTCCTTCGAGGTAGCATCTTACTCGAAATATAAGTATGCAGTCATCTTTTATGATGACTTTACATCTATGGCCTGGACCACCTTAATAAGGTCCAAGGATCAGACACTCTGTGCAACCAAACAATGGTTTGCATTTGTCCAAAATCAGTATAACGCTGTGATAAAACACTGGTGATCTGATGCCGGAGGTGAATACACTTCCAGCACCTTCTGGGATTTCCTGAAGGACAATGGAGTTAACATCCAACAGTCCACCCCATATGCACACCAGCAGAACGGGCGTGCAGAACGCCTAATCCGTACATTAATGGACAAGGCACAGGCTATGCAGTTACATGCTTGCCTACCTCCCTCCTATTGGGAATGGGCCCTGCTCCATGCAACCCATGTTTATAACCGGACCCCACAGCTTCGGCTGAAATGGGATACTCCCCTGACATTACTTAAGGGGGAGAAACCATCCGTTGATCATCTTCAGGTATTTGGTTGTGGTGCCTATGTGCACATTCCTGCAGAACACCATGGTGGAAAGCTACAGCCGAGATCGCAATTGATGATCTACCTGGGCATTGCCCCTGGTAGTGACTCAAATTTTATTTTCATGTCACCAACAAATGCCATTGTCACATTGGCTCACACAATCTTTGACGAGACTCTCTTCCCAAGATGTTCTCAATCTGCCCCACACCATCCCCATGCGGGTCCCCTAGAACCAACTCACACACATGATGAGGTTCCGGAAATTCCGGTTCCGGCTTCCACTGGTTCCGATGAGAGTTCCGAGTCAGAATCTGATTTCAGTGAAGAGTCCAGCTTGGATTCAAGGAATTCGCCCTCTCCTTCACCATCGCTGAGCCTGAGTACGTTGAGATCTTCATCTCTGTCTCTCACTCCTTGCACCCAGACACCCAGTCCAGCCCCTCCTCCAGTGACACCTCTGTCACACAGACCACCACCTGCTGGTCCCCCACCTATCCCGAGGCATAGTGAGCATCTCTGTAACCCCCCAATGCGCCCTGGAAACATTTTTGGTGAGTGCTGTCATCCACTTCGGCAGCTCCAGGACCTAGAAAGTGAGTCATGCTGGAAGGACCTTACTGGCGAAGCTGGCCCATCCTGAGTTCCAGATTCAGTTCTGGACTCACCTGCAGTCCCTGGCAGACTTCCCCCATCTCCTACTTCAGAGGATGATGTTGACCATCTCACACAGGAAGGGGGAGATGCTTTAGTTTCATATCTTTGCAATTGTGCTATTCTGCATAATTCCGCTTTTGGGGCATCCCCAAATCTACGCGAGTGGACATTCCGCAATATCCAGAAGCTTCCTAAATCGGAGCAGAAGGATTGGCTTAAAGCCTGTGAGGATCAGCTACAAATGCTGAAAGACCACAAGGTCTATGAAGTTGTTCCGCACCCACAACACCGAAAGGTGATTAAAAACTGTTGGGTCTTCGATCAAAAGTCGGACAGTCATAAAAGAGCCCACCTGGTAGCCAAAGGCTTTAGCCAGGTTGAAGGGTTAGACTTTGACCAAGTCTTCTCCCCAGTTGTATGTTTTGAGACTGTGCAATGCATGTTCACCCTCTCAGCCCTGGAAGGATGGCACATTTCCAGGCTAGACGTATGCTCTGCATACCTATACAGTAAACTGGAAGAGGAAATCTATATGGAGTTTCCTGAGAGGTTCATGCCTCCCAACCAAAAAGGCAAAGTCCTCCACCTATTGCATGCACTTTATGGACTCAAGCAAGCCAGCTTAGCCTGGTGGAAAGTGCTTGATGCATCCATGGCGGAACTTGGCTTCAAACGGTTAAAAACTGATGCCGGACTTTTCATTTATTGCAAAGGCAAAGACATCTGTCTAGTGATAGTCTATGTAGACAATGCCCTCTTCTGTGGCCCCAACAAGATCTTTGTAGACAAGATCAAGGCTGCATTCATGAAGAAGTGGGAATGTTGTGATCTCAGAGAGCCATCCGAATTCCTCCAAATGAACATTCGTCGAGAAGGTCGTAACATCTGAATTGACCAAAAGGATTACCTCGACAAGGTGCTCAAACAATGTGGCATGACCAACACCAAATCTGCACCTACCCCTCTCCCACAGGGTTATTACCCAGTGAAGAACGATGCACTGGTCCAACATGAATTACAGATGCATTTTCAGACCATGATTGGCTCGTTGCTGTATCTTATGATCAGCACCCATCCAGACATCATGTATGCAGTTACCCAACTAGCACACATGTCAGCCAACCCATTGCAGGAACATCTCGACAGAGCTCTGTACATCTGCCGGTACCTTATTGGAACCCAGGATTATTCCCTACTTTACAATGGTTCCTCCGGAAATGGCATTCTCGCCTGTACCAATTCAGATTGGGTGCAGGATGTTAATACTGCACACTCTCAAACCAGCTTCTATCTTAAGATGGCCGATGGTGTGTTTTTGTGGAATTCACACTTACAAAAAACCACCGCCGTCTCTTCCACTGAAGCAGAATATATGGTGCTGAGCAATTGCTCGCATCAATGCATGTGGATCCATGAGATGATGGGCAAACTCGGCTACAAGCTGAAACCTATCCCCATCTGTGGCGACAATCAGGGTAGTTTATTCATCACGCAAAACCCTGTGACTGAAAAGCGCAACAAACATATCTGAGTGAAATATCATTTCATTCGCAATGCAGTCATGGTCCACAAGCTAGTGGAGCTATTCTATATCCCTGGGACTGACAATCCCACCAATATGTTCACCAAGAACCTTGGATGCGTCAAGTTCAATGAATTCCACTCCCAGCTCGGACTGGAGTTTAACTCCACCAAGTAAAAGTACTGCCCTCTGTTTTAATGCTTTACACATCTACCGTATGCTTAGCAAGGGGGAGTGTTGAATGGACTCTATGTTACATACA
>JBBPLE010000329.1:0-37827 GCA_038089675.1 Boletales sp. KT-2023b | reverse complement strand
AAGAGCTTAGTCCTTTTGTTATGCTTGGTCTGGGTAGGAACAAGCATAGGCTCAACGAACTAACAGTTGGTCAAAGGTTCGAAGGATTCGGACAAGGGAGGCTTGCCGAATAACAAGGGGGTCGTCCGACGATGGAGTTGACAAAGGGATTCAAAGGTGATCGTCCAACGATGGAGTCGACGAAGGGGTTCAAGAGATTCGTCTGACAATTGAGTTGACGAAGGATTCAAGGGTAATCGTCCAACAATGAGGTCGACAAGGGATTTGAGAAGGTCAAGGTAGAATTGAGCAGGACTAAGCTGAGGTTACATTAAGTAGGACGGTGGCTTAAGTACTGCGAAGAATAGAAACTAATAGAAGGTCATGGAAGGTTGGTTATTAAGTGAAGTGAAGATAGAACCTTCCACAAGAAATAGAAGTGTAGATAACAAGAATAGAAAGTGGAAATGAAAGGTGTGCGACGAACACATTGTATGTTCTAGAGCACTCTAAAGAAAGTAAAGATACCGGGTCAGGCCGGTCTATTGTATTGAAGAGTAGGAAGTAAAAAGAAATGAATCGTAACACTTGCCCTGGGTAGGAACAAGTGTAGACCTAATGATAATCACCTAGGTCAAGGACAGGGGCTAAGGGTAACATACTGATGTAAGTCAGGGACTCTGGAGATGAAGACTAAGGGTTCTGGTGGATGAGGGCATGTTCTTATGTCAGATGATGTCAAGGATCTCCCAGAAGGATCACAGAGGTTCTGGGTGGCTAAGGGTGAAGGATGAGGAGGAGGAGGCACTAAGGCCAAGCTTAGGGATGACTGAGAGAAGGACTGAGGGTGAAAGCAGAAACGTAAGGTAGGAATTGCTTAGAGTTTACTGTACTTAAGCAACCAGTATTTATACTAATAGGTGCCAGTCATACTGAGTCACCATGAGTCATCAGACAGCCATAGAGCTGTGGAAACTAAGTATAACACTATGCAAGACTGTGCAGAGGTGCTGTGATCAAGGGCTATGTATGGTGATGAGAAATATGGATGATAAACAGTGTGGGCTGCATGGAAGGAAATGCATAGGAAAGGTGATCAGAGATCTCTATGTAAAAATAGATAGTAAGTGTAAATAGACACAGTAAAGTCTAGAATGTGAAGGGAGATCAATGTTACTGTGTCACATAGTGAGAGAATCAAAAGAAGACTGAGAGAGATTGTTATGTAACAGAGAAAGAAAAGATAGGGGGGTATCACTGATCATAACACTAGGTTGGTTCCCCATGAATTGATGCATTGGGGGCAAGGGTGGCAAGGACAGGATCGGCAGGGGTGTCCAGGAGTGCAGTGTTTACAATGGTCACATCAGTGATGTCTGCAGTCAAGGGTTTTATGACCAATTCATCGGTATTGGTTGCAGCAAGAGGTATTGGTATGGGAGGGAGGGGGTGCTGGTATCTCATCCCAGTTGGTGGTGGCCCCAGAGTCCAAGAGGATGTAACCAGTGTTTGGGTGCAGGGTGGGGTGGTGAGTGTGTTGTGGTTTGTTCTGAGGGGGGTTGCACCTGGAAAGGTCCATGAGCACAGCCACAGCTTGTAAGGAGGTAGGGGTGTGACAGGGTTGGAAATCGGCAGTGATAGGTGATGTGTTTTCCTGGTTCTGACAGGGGGAGTCATGGCAAAAAGGATGGGTGGAAACTAGGAAATCTATGAGAGAAGGGGGAATGTGGGGAATGAAGGTGGGATGTCTGTAGAGGTAGGTGCATTGATCTTCTGCAATGAGGTTGAGAGTGATGGTGGTGATAGTTTCGGCAATAATGCTGTATGGTAGGATATGTTCAATCATGTGACTGAACCCTAAGTGATAGAGATTATTCAGGGCTTTCTCTCTTAATTGCCCCACGATTGTCCAAAGTGGGGTGTCAGTGGATCAGTAGGTAATGGCTAAGTTTTGAATGAGGAAAAAGTCTCATCAAAGACTGTGATGGTGGATATGATTTCTGGGGACATGATATATGCCTGGTGTTGTTCTAAGGTGGATCTGGGGGCTTCCTGAGAAAGGATATGGGTGAAGAGAATATGGTGGTTGGTACATCGAAGATGGTGGACACGGACTGGGATGGTTAGGGGAAATGGAGGAAGTGTGGGGAGGCCTGGAGGGGAGGTAGGAGTGGATGGGGCTGGGATGGGAGGTTCTATGACTGGGGAGGTGGGAAGGTCATTGAGTATGGTGTCAGGGATCCATAAGGCAATCTGGAGGATTTGTTCCTTTATGAAGGTGGAGGTGGAAAGGGGTAGGACGGGGGGAGTGGAGGGGGAGCTAACTGGGGGTGGAGTAGGGGATCCAGACAAGACAGAGATGGGGGAAGTGGCAGACATAGTAACTATGGTTTGGAGGTGGTGGTGCAAGTGCATTTGGATGATTTGGATGATTTTGGTGATGAAGACAAGGGTTTGGAAGTGAGGTTTTTATAGTTTCTGAGGAGGTCCTGTGCATGTTTCAATCCCTGTTCTGGGAGCCACAAGTCATCTTCTGGTGGATAGCCTTTCCATCTGACAAGGTACTGCCTCTGGGAATGGTTGCCATGGTGTTTGATGATTTGTTCTATTTTGTATTCCTTTTCTCCTCTGATCAGATCTGGTGGGGGGGTAGGAAGTTGGGGCCATGTATTTTGTTCTCATGGTATCATGAAAGCAGTGATGTATGGAAGACATTGTGAATTTTCCAGGTATGAGGGAGCTGTAGTTGGTAAGTGACTGGAGAGAGGACTTTAGTGATGGTGAAGGGGCCTTCTCATTTGGCTGAGAATTTAGGGGTGATGACATTTTGCTTAAGGTTTTGGCATTTAACCAAACCTTATCTCCTTTAGCGAACAGAGTGAATTTCCTGTGGTACCTGGATTTCATAAGCTGGCATGTGAGATCATGTGCAGCCAGGGCTTCATTGCAGGCAGCCAAGAATTCCTTGAGATATTGTTCCAATGCTGGTAACCATGATTCAGAGATGACCATGGGGAGGGGGTGGGGTTCATAGCCCATCATGAGGAAGAATGGGGATTTTTGGGTGATGGAATGGGAGTGGTGGTTGTGTGCAAATTCTGCCATGGTGATATGTTCAGCCCAGATTGTTGGGTTGTTACCACAGAAGATCTGTAGGTATGTTTCTACCTCCTGGTTGACTCGTTCTGTTTCCCCATCAGTTTGTGGATGGTAGGTGGTGCTGAGGGAAAGATCATAACCAAGGAGTTTTCCTAGTTCCTTGATGAAGGCTGAGGCAAATTGCAGTCCATGGTCCAAAGTAATTTTGTCATAGAGGCCAAACCATTTCCAGACTTTATTGAGAAAGAGGGTGACAATTCCCTTGGCTGTAGTGGTTTTCTTGGTTGGACATAAAATTACCCCCTTTGTAAGCCTGTGGTTGACCACGACCAATAATGGGTTGAAGCCATCCGAAAGGGGAAGATTGGTGATTAGATCACAGGAGATTTGTTGGAAGGGGTGTGATGATTTAGATGGGATAGGGAGCAGGGGGGGGTGTGAAGGGGTGGGTATTGGCCTTGGCCCATTGACAGTGGATGCATCCTTCAACATATTTTCTAATAAAGGTAGCCATTCCTGGCCACCAAAACTTGGATGCCACTAGTTGGCATGTTTTGAGGTAGCTGGGGTGGCTGGCTGAGGCATGGGAATGGTGCCTGGCGATGACAGAGCAGCAGAGTTCAAGGTCATTTGGAACATAGACCTGGTTTTGATAGGTAAGGATACTGGCATCAAACTTCCAGTTGGAGAGGTGGGAGCAGAGTTAGGAAGGGACTTTGCCATCTAGGGCTTGGAGGGAATCGAGGACAAGGGGATCAGTAGTGGAGGAGAAGTGGAGTTTGTCTGTTAGAGCCATGTCGATCATATTGATGAATAAGGAGGGGGGAAGAAGTGTTACATCATGATTGTCCTGTTTGTCATCAGGAACTAGATCTGGGTGGTGGGATAGGGTGTCAGGGTCCACCAAGTCTTTCCCTGCCATGTGAATCAACCAAAGATCAAAGTCAGCAAGATCAAGGAGCCATCTTGCTTGTCTTCAATTGGGGTTTTGTGGTTGTTTGAAGTATGTCAGATTCTTGTGGTTGGTGAAGACTTGGATAGGGGTGGGGTGACCTCAGAGGTAATGTTTCCACATTTTGAGAGCCTGAATGATGGCAAGGAGTTCTCAATTGTAGATGTCATAATTTCTTTCGGTGGGGGAGAAGGATTGGGAGAGGTAAGAACAAGGTTTCCAATCTCCATTTTCATTGGATTGGAGGAGAATTCCTCCAGAGGTGTATTTGGAAGCATTGGTGGCAATGCCAAAGGGTTTATTGAGGTCAGGGAACCAGAGAATAGGTTGTTCTAAGAACTTTGCTTTAAGCTTTTGGAAGGTATTGTTGCAGTTGGGGGACCAGTCCCAGGCATGGTTTTTCTGGGTTAAGTCAAGGAGGGGGCGTGCAAGATTGGAGTAATTTGGAATAAATTGTTGGTAGAAATTTATGAATCCCAAGAAGGAGCAGACATCCTTTACTTTGGCCGGAACAGGCCATTTCTGGATGCTGTCCAATTTGACAGGATCCATTGCAAGGGTTCCTGGTTTGACTATCATTCTTAGGTATTCCACTTCTGGGGTGGCAAACTTGCATTTCTCCAATTTGAGGTGAAGGTCAAGTTCCTTCATCCATTGGAGAACATGTTTGGTATATTCTGTATGTGTTTTCTGATCAAGGGAAAAGATGAGGAGATCATCCATGTATATGATTAACCATCCTTTGGCAATCATATCCCTAAAGGAGTCATTCATGAACTGTTGGAATGTGGGGGGAGAATTGGATTGCCCAAAGAACATGACAGTTGGTTCGAAGAGTCCTCTGTGAGTGATAAATGCTGCTGTTACGCTTGATCCGGGTAGGAATGAGCGTAGGCTCAAAGAACTAACAATGGGTCAAAGGTTCGAAGGATTCGGACAAGGGAGGCTTGCCAAATAACAAGGAGGTCATCCAATGATAGAGTCGACGAAGGGTTCAAGGGCAATCATTTGACAATGAAGTCAACGAGAAGGTTCAAAGGAGTCATCTGATGACAAGGTTGATGAGGGGATTCAAAGAGTTCAAGGTAGAATTGAGCAGGACTAAGCTGAGAATACATCAAGTAGAGCGATAGCTTAAGTACTGCGAAGAATAGAAACTGATGGAAGGTCATGGAAGAGTTATTACTAAGTGAAGAAAGATAGAACCTTCCATGAGAAATAGAAACTAGATAACAAGAATAGAAGAGTGGAAATGAAAGGTGTGCGACGAACACGTTGCATGTTCTAGAGCACTCTAAAGAAGGTAAAGATACTGGGTCAGGCCGGTCTATCATATCAACGAATAACTTGTGAAAAGAAAAGAATCGTAACATTACCCCTGGAGTACATTCAAAATCACTATGAAGAATAAAATCAAAAGAAAGAATTTAGAAATCCATGCACCTATCTCCACCAGGGGAACCAGTCATGTTTGCATATGCCGAGGCATCATACCCTGGGTCATCATCATTCAAATCAAGGTCAGCAAGTTCGGGGTCAGGGGAGGGGTGATGATGATGTTGACAAGGATGAGGGGTTTGACGATGATGACGATAGGAGGGGGAAGGAACCAGTCTGGGAGCTGAGCTGGAACTAGAGGATGGGGGATCGGAGAGTTGTTCAATGAGGGGTTGGGGTGGACCAGAATGTCTAGAGTGTGTGGAGGAAGCTGAGGAGGAGGAAGAGCCTATGGGGTTAAGGGTATGAGGACGAGGGTGATGGGGGCAACGATGTTGGGTGTGACCAGGACAGTGGCGGGCACAATGGGGGCAGACGTAATAGGGACAGTTGATATGGATGTGGGAGAGTCAGTGGCAGTGGAAGCAAGCCTGACTGTAAAGGTAATGATCAGGGGAGAGAGGTATATTATGCTGTCCATCCCAACTGACTTCAGCTCGTTCCATGATGGCTAATTCCTCGAGAGTGAGGGGTTCTTCAGAAGCTTCTGGGGAGGGGTTCTGGTGGAGGTGGCATCGTTTGTTGAGTTCTCAGGTGTAACGTAGAACGTCCTTAGCTAGTTTGTCCATTTCCAACTGATGCATGACAGAAAGGACGAGGTTAGTGAGCTTGGTGCAGGTTTCATGGAGGGTGGTGACGTGTTCCATGGGGTAATCGGACATCTGGTTGGCAAGGGGGTAAAGGGTATGGATTTCTTGGAAGAGGAGAAGAAGGGTATCAAGGGGGGAAAAGGGTTCTAAATGGGCACGAAGGGGGGTAAGAAGATGGGGAGTTTTGAGAAGGAGCATAAGGGAGGACTGTTCAGTGACAGGGAAAGGGTCTGGGCGGATACGCTGGGCATAGAGGGGTAATTCGACAGAGACTACTGGGTTAGGATCGAGAGGGGGGAGACGCAGAGGAGGGGACGTAGACCTGGGAATGCCCGGGTTGTAATTAGTGGAGTT
Organism: Boletales sp. KT-2023b; assembly: GCA_038089675.1. Taxonomy (NCBI): domain Eukaryota; kingdom Fungi; phylum Basidiomycota; class Agaricomycetes; order Boletales; species Boletales sp. KT-2023b. The sequence continues at coordinate 31,356 of JBBPLE010000329.1, read as the reverse complement.
GAGGCCTTGGATACGATAAAGTAGGGGGGTGGTCCAGCCAGTGGTAGCATTGGTGGGAGAGGGGGATCTAGCAGGAGCAGACATGTCTGGGTTTCGTTGGTGGTGCAGGGAATGGAGAAGGGAAGACGTGAGGGTGGAGAGTCTTATATTCGGATAGGATCTCCTTGGCATGATTAAACTCCGATTCAGGTAACCAGGAGTCTTCTTCGGCCAAATATCCCTTCCAACGGACTAGGAATTTTCAGTTGTTTGGGGTTCCACAGTGTCAGATAATCTTATCCATTTCGTATTCCTCTTCTCCATTGATAAGGTCAGGTGGGGGAGAAGGGAAGTTCAGTCCATGTACGTCGTTTTTGCGATAGGGTGATAACAGGGATGCGTGGAAGACTGGGTGTATTTTCCAGGTGTGTGGGAGGTGGAGTTTATAGGTAAGGGAAGAGAGGACCTGGGAAATGGTAAATGGGCCTTCTCGCTTGGGGGCGAACTTCAGATGGGAGATAAGGCATTTTAGGTTTCGGGCTTCTAGCCAAACTTTGTTGCCTTTATGGAAAGGAGTGAATTTTCCATGGAAACGGGACTTCATGACTTGTCTGGCAAGTTCATGGGCCGCCAGGGCTTCATCTCTAGCTGCAGAGAGGAGTTTCAGTCGTTTTTCGACTGCAGGGAGGTTGGTTTCAGCAATGATAGTGGGGAGGGGGCAAGGTTCAAATCCCATCATGAGGCAGAATGGCAATTTGTTGGTGACGGAGTGAGGGCAGTGATTGTGTGCGAATTTGGTGTGGGAGATGAGGTTGGACCATGTGGAGGGGGAATTGCCACAAAAGATCTGAAGATAGGTTTCCACCTCTTGGTTTACCTGTTCAGTTTCTCCATTGGATTGAGGATGGTAAGCCGTTGAGAGGGAGAGGTTATATCCAAGGAGTCGTCCAAGTTCTTTTGCGAAGGAGGAAGCGAATTGGGGTCCATGATCCAAGATGATTTTGTCATAGAGGCCGAACCAAGTATAGACTTTATGAAAAAAGAGAGAGGCAATCCCTTCTATGGAAACAGATTTCTTAGTGGGACAGAGAATCACCCCCTTAGTAAGCCCATGGTCGACCATGACCAAAAGACTGTCAAAACCTGAAGAGATGGGGAGGTCTGTGATGAGGTCACAGGATATCTGTTGAAAGGGAATGCAAGAGGAAGAAACGATGGGGGAGAGGGGGGGAGAGGTAGGATGAGTGTTTGCCTTAGAGGATTGACAGAGAGCGCATCCCTCAACGTATTTTCGCACAAATTGAGTGAGACCAGGCCACCAGAACTCGGCAGCGATGAGTTGACGAGTTTTGAGATATCCAGGGTGACCAGCAGAGGTGTGGTCATGGTGTCATTCAACGATGGAGCAGCAGAGGTCGGGGGGAACATAGATACACCCTTGGAAAGTGAGGACACCAGCATCATATTGCCAGTCAGAGAGGCAAGAGCGGAATCAGGCAGGGATATCACCGGTGGTAGCGCGTAGCACATCCAAGACAAGGGGGTCGGAAGTGGAGGAGGCAGCCAGTTTGGTTTGGAGGGAGGTGTCAATGAGGTTTACAAAAAGAGTGTCAGGAAGGAGAGTTACATTGTTGTTATCTTCGTCAGTTGGTGGAAGAAGATCTGGGTGACGAGAGAGGGCATCTGGTGCAGCAAGGGAGGTGCCAGGGACGTGGGTCAAGTGAAGGTCAAAGTCCGAAATGTCAAGCAGCCAACGAGCCTGTCATCGGTTGAGTTTCTGAGGTTGGCAGAAGTAAGTGAGGTTTTTGTGATCAGTGAAGACTTCGACAGGGAAGGGAGATCCTTGGAGGTAGTGGTGCCAGGCTTTGAGGCCATGAATGACAGCGAGAAGTTCCCTATCATAGATATCATAGTTTCGTTCAGTGGGGGAGAAGGACTGCGAGAGGTAGGAACATGGATGCCAATCTCCATTGGTGTCAGTTTGGAGGAGGACTCCGCCAGAGGCGTATTTGGAGGCATCAGTGGCGGTGGCAAAGGGGTGGGTGGGGTCTGGGAGGTGGAGGATTGGACGACTGAGGAATAGTCGTTTGAGTTCATTGAAGGATTGTTGGCAACTGGGAGACCAGTCCCAAGGTTGGTTCTTCTTTGTAAGGTCAAGGAGGGGGTGAGTGATGTTGGAGTAGTCAGCGATGAATCACTGGTAGAAGTTAGCAAACCCTAAGAAAGAGTGGATGTCTTTGACTTTGGCAGGGGTTGGCCATTCACGAATGCCATCCAGTTTTACTGGGTCCATGGCGAGTTCATCAGGACACACAATCATACCAAGGTATTCAACTTCATTGGTAGCAAACATGCATTTCTCGAGTTTAAGGTGAAGATCTAACTCAGTCATGCGTTGGAGTACTCGTTTGGTTCGCTCCTTGTGGGTTTTGGCATCAGGGGAGAAGATGAGAAGGTTGTCCATGTAGATGATGAGCCATCCTTCTGTGATCATATCATGGAAGAAGTCGTTCATGAATCGTTGGAAGGTGGCAGGGGAGTTGCAAAGACCAAAGAACATGACCGTCGGTTCAAACAGTCCTTTGTGGGTGATAAATGCCGTTTTCCATTGGTGACCATCTTTGATGCAGACGTTGTTGTATCCCCAATGAACATTGAATTTGGTAAAGGTTTTAGCTCCTTTAAGTTTATCGACGAGGTCAGATATGAGGGGAAGGGGGTAGGCATTGCAGATGGTGTGTTCGTTGACATAGCAATAGTCCTGGCAGGGTTGAAGGCCACCGTCTTTCTTTTTAACAAAGAAGAAGGGGGTGGCCTGGGGAGAGTTGGAGGGACGGATCTTTCCTGCCTTGAGGTTCTTGTCGAGGAATGCTTTGGTAGTGGTGTTTTTGTCAGGGGAGATGGGATAGATCTTGCTGACTTTTGGGGTGAAAGAGTTGTCGAGATTAATTTCATGGTCATAGGGTCAGCTAGGGGGAATGTGGTCGGTTGCTTCTTTTGAGAAGACTGAGGTGAAAGAGGAGTATTCGGATGGGAGGGTCACCTTTGGTTTGGCTTTTTTGGCAGCCATAGCCAGCTCAGTTGCCATTGTAATTTTAGCAATGGTGGCAGAGGGGATAAAGCAAGATCCGCAGTGCATGATCTGATTGATGATTCAATTGTCATTGACCTGTTGGAGGTATCGGGCTTCGGTGTCTTTCTTCATGTAGTCATAGAGACGTCCATCCCAGACAGAGTTGATTTGTACATGTCGGGGTGGGTGAGGGGTTGGTCTTTGGGGGGTAGGAGTTGGTTTAGTATGATTGTAATACAGCTCCTGGGATTGATCAGAGTTGAGGGAGATGGACAGCTCTCGCTTGGTCCAGTTGATGGTAGGATTGACTTGCCTAAGCCAGGGGAGTCCAAGGATTACGTTCTCCTTTCCACAGTTAAGGATGTAGAACATGACACGGTGTATGAGTTGTTTGATACAGACATAGAGTGTGGTGGAAAAATGGATAAGACCATTCTTGTTCAAGGATTGGTCAATGTTTTTGATGGCGATGGGGGAGGGGAGTCATTCTTTCGGGAGATGATGTTTTTGAACAAAGTCCCAATCAATGCAAGAGATTTGTGCTCCTGAGTCAATGAGAGCATGAGTTCCAACAGCTTTTAGGTGTGACAGTTTGATGATTTCAATGGGGATTTGCATAGACTGCTTGGTAATCGACAATACAAGTACAGGAGCACACATAAAAAAGGGAGAGCCTTGCATTGGGGAAGGTCTCCGTTCTAAAAATCCTCGAAGGAGATTCTTGCTATGGTTTCTTCTTCGTCATCATCCTTGACTTCTACTATCCTGGGGACTTCTTCAACCTTTCTAACCTTCCTTTCTTCAGTCTTCTTCAGCTGGGAGAAGTTTGGGCAATTGCCTGAGAGGTGTCCAGGCTTTTGGCAACAGAAACAAAGTCCTTTGGTGATGCAGCGTTTTCGTTCTTCTGGAGTCAACTTGGTTACTTTGATAGCATCAATGTCCATGGCATCAGGGTCTTTCTGGGGGTGGGAGGAAGAGGAAAATGAATAGTAGGGGAGGGTGGTCTTGCTTCATTTTGCCATGTCGTCAGCTCTTCCCCATTGGGTGAGGAAGTGGGTGGACTTGGCATACCATTCGTTGATTTTGGTGGGGATGGTGTCCATAGACATGATGCAACGCATGAGTTTGGTGTAGATGCCAGTGGAGGAGTATCCAATGAGGACTTTTTGGTCGGTGATCCTGCAGATCTGGACATGATTCCGGAACTTGGAGATTTATTTGGTGAGGTCGGAGAGGGAGGGCTCTCCTTCTATCTTGGTAGAAGAGAGCCAGGGTTTCCACTGAAAGCAGTTTTTCGGAAGGAGGAGGCCCAAGTAAGAGCAGCTCCTTTAGTCATATATGAAAGAGCGAAGGCGATCTTCTTGGCGTCTGTGGTATAGACTTCTTCATTGAGAAGGAGGTAGGTTTGGACAGAGTCCAACCAGATTGTGGCTTTGGCATAGTTGCCATCAAAGTTTTCAGGAGTACCAATGCGAAGTTCGACTGGTTCGAAGTCATGGTGGAGTGGGGTGGCTGTGGGGGAAGGAAGGGGGGAAGTGGATGTGAGGGAACGAACTGACGAGGGGGAATGGGAGTGGAGGATGGGGGAGGAAGGAGGAGAGGTCTGGTTACTGTGGGGGTGGGGAGAGGAGGAGTTGGTTCCCTAGGAGAAACGTCTGGGGCAGGAGCGAAGGATTCTTTGTCCAAAGGTTTAGTGGCGGTTTCGTTGTTTGACGATTCGGGGGATTCAGAGGGGACTCGGTAAGAGCATTGTAGTGCCTGTTCAAGGGCTCCTGGTGTTCGAGGGGAGGAAATGGTGAGAGACTACAGTGATGGTAGCTCGAAAAGAAGAGCTTAGTCCTTTTGTTATGCTTGGTCCGGGTAGGAATGAGCATAGGCTCAAAGAACTAACAATGGGTCAAAGGTTCGAAGGATTCAGACAAGAGAGGCTTGCTGAATAACAAGGAGGTCGTCCAATGATAGAGTTGACGAAGGGTTCAAGGGCGATCGTTCGACAATGAAGTCAACAAGAAGTTTCAAAGGAGTTGTCCAACGACAAGGTCGACGAGGGGATTCAAAGAGTTCAAGGTAGAATTGAGCAGGACTAAGCTGAGGATACATCGAGTAGAGCGATAGCTTAAGTACTGTGAAGAATAGAAACCAATGGAAGGTCATGGAAGAGTTATTACTAAGCAAAGAAAGATAGAACCTTCCATGAGAAATAGAAACTAGATAACAAGAATAGAAGAGTGGAAATGAAAGGTGTGCGACGAACACGTTGCATGTTCTAGAGCACTCTAAAGAAGGTAAAGATACTGGGTCAGGCTGGTCTATCATATCAATGAATAACTTGTGAAAAGAAAAGAATCGTAACAGCTGCCTTCCATTGGTGTCCATCTTTGATCCGGATGTTGTTGTATCCCCATCAGACATCAAATTTAGTGAAGATCTTGGCATCTTTGAGTTTGTTGATAAGATTGGATATCAAGGGAAGGGGATAGGCATCTTTAATGGTATAGTTGTTGAGGTATCTATAATCCTGGCAGGGACATAATCCTCTGTCTTTTTTTTTGATGAAGAAGAAAGGGGATGCTTGTGGGGAGTTGGAAGAACAGATTTTGCTGGATTTAAGATTTTCATTGATAAAGTTATCTGCATCTTTTCGTTCTTCTGGGGTAAGGGGATAGATTTTTGAAACTTTTGGCATGAAAGTTTTGTCTAGGTTTATTTCATGGTCATAGGATTGGAAAGGAGGGAGGTGGTGAGTGGTGTTTTTGGAGAATACTTCTTTGAATTCTTTGTACTCTGCAGGAAGGGTAATGGTATTTTTGTTATCTTTGGCTTTGATGGCTAATTTGGTTGCTGTAGTGAAAGCTTGGACATAGCTTTCCCCAAATGGGTGTTGGAATCCAAATTGGGCAGCACAGTGGGTGATCTGATTCATCATAGCATGTTTGCAGAAATTGTTTGGGCCCTTTTGATCCAGGTATCTGCAGAGGAGGCTTTCCTTCCAATCTAAGTTTAATGGTGTATGGTTTATGGGTCAAAGGGTAGTTTTGGGGACATAAAGTTCCTTGATTTGATCCTGTTCTTCTGGGATTGACATGGTCCCTTTGGTCCAGTCAATTGTGGGATTGGTTTCTTTCAACCAGGGGCGTCCTAAGATAATATTTTCCCTTCTGCAGTGCATTACATGGAAGTGGATTCTTTGAATGATGTTATTGAGGCATATCGGGATATAGGTGGTAAACTTGATATCACCATTTTGATTTTGGGTTTGATCAACATTCCTAACAGGGATAGGGGTAGGGAGTCTTTCAAGAGGAAGTTTCCATCATTTGGCAAAATACCAATCAATCCAGGAGATTGTCACACCAGAATCTACCAGTGCTCAGGTTCCAATGTCTTGAGATGTGCTCAGGATCAAAATGGGGAGATAAATAGCATTTCAGTCATTTTGAGAAGTAAGTACAGGAGTGCATCTAGTTGGGGAGGGGGCCTGTGTTGGGTTGGACCTCCTCTCTAAAAACCTGAGACACAGTTGACTTCCATGTCATCATTGTTGCATTCTTTGATCTCTTCTATGGTAGTGGTAGTGGTGGTTTGACAGACGTTTCTGGGGGTGGAATGACCAGGAAATTTGGTACATTTGTTTGCATTATGCCCTGGTTGACGACATCAGAGGCATAACCCCTTTTCAAAGCATTGTTTACATTCTTCTGGGGTTAATCTCCCAATTCGGATAACATCTATGTCCATTGTGTTAGGGTCATGTGTAGGTTGGGTGTGGGAATGTGATTGGAAGGATCAGTACAGGGTGTGGGAAGGGTTTCTACTGGAGCATGCAATGTCACTGGCTTTCTGGAATTGGCTGAGGAAGTGTACAGCCTTGTTGTACCAGTCATTGATCTTGGTTGGTACAGTGTCCATGGACATGATGTGTTTCATGAGGTTTACCATAACACTGGCAACAAAATACCCAATTAGGACATTTTCATTGGAGATTTCAGAGATCTGAACATGGTTTCTAAATTTGGTGATGTATCAGATGAGGTCAGCCATAGAGTTCCCTTTCATCCATAATGAATTAAGGGCTGTGATGGATACGGCTTTGCTGTTGTGATGGTAGAAGGTGGTTTGGAAGGCTCCTTTGAAGTCATCCCATGTGATCTCTTCATTATCAGCTAAGACTTTGATACAGTAGGTTGCTGCCCAAGCAGCAGCAGATCCCTTGGTCATGTAGGATAGAGTGTATGCCACTTTCTTGGTATTGTTGTTGTAGACTGCTTCATTGACCATGAAGTAGAATACTACCAAAGCAAACCAGGCTTTGGCTGTGGCATAGCTTCCATCAAAGTGATCAGGTGGGGCAATGCAGAGTTCTATGGGTTTGTGAGGTGGGGGTGCTTGGTCACTCATGCTGACTGAGGGAACAGGAGATGATGGTTCTGCAGGATTAAATGGGGGTAGAGTCTGAGGATGGTGGATTGGTGTGGGAATGATGGTGGATGGGACAGTTCCTCCAATGAAGTGGAGGTGATGTGTGAGAGCTAGTGGGGAGGGGGGTGTAGGTATCCTGGTTAAGGATAACTGGGCTGAGAGTTTGTTGGATAAGTGGGTGTCAATGGGGTTTTTGTGGGCTGGGATGTAGAGATCTTCATCTTCTATGTCTGTGGGTGCTGGGATGGTGTGGTGTGAAGAGTCTGAGTCTGAGGGATGGGTTTCTTGAATGCATTCCTGGTAGAAGTGTGAATCTGGGGTGTGAAGATTGCCTGAAGGCCTAGGGTTTCTGGGGCACTGGTGTGAAATGGTGGGATCTACTAGATAGTAGTCCTATCAAGAAGAAGCAATTCCTTTTGTTACACTTGCCCCAGGTAGGAACAAGCATAGACCTAACAATAATCACCTAGGTCAAGGACAGGAGCTGAGGGTAACATACTGATGTAAGTCAGGGACTCCAGAGATGAAGACTAAGGGTTCTGGTGGACAAGGATGTGTTCTTATGTCAGATGATGTCAAGGATCTCCCAGAAGGATCACAGAGGTTTTGGGTGGCTAAGGGTGAAGGACAACAATGAGGAGGCACTAAGGCCAAGCTTAGAGATGACTGAGAGAAGGACTGAGGGTGAAGGTGAAAACCTAAGGCAGGAATTGCTTAGAGTTTACTGTACATGAGCAGCCAGTATTTATACTAATAGGTGCCAGTCATACTGAGTCACCATGAGTCATCAGACAGCCATAGAGCTGCAGAAACTAAGTATAACACTATGCAAGACTGTGCAGAGGTGCTGCGATCAAGGGCTATGTATGATGATGAGAAATATGGATGATAAACAGTGTGGGCTGCATGGAAGGAAATGCATAGGAAAGGTGATCAGAGATCTCTATGTAAAAATAGATAGTAAGTGTAAATAGACACAGTAAAGTCTAGAATGTGAAGGGAGATCAATATTACCATGTCACATAGCAATAGAATCGAAAGAAGACTGAGAGAGATTGTTATGTAATGAAGAAAGAGAAGATAGGGGAGTATCACTGATCATAACAATATTCATCTTTTCTAAATGGCAAACACAACTCATATTATGCTTTCCAAAGACTTCAAAGTCAATAACACTCTTTTCACTTGCATTCAAACTCTCCATGGTCATTCTAACTACATCACATGGGCTACTTGCATTCAGTCTATTCTCAAATCCCTCTCTGTTTGGGGTTGGATTTCAGGTGATCACACTTATGTGAACACTGATCAAGCAAGCAAAGACAAATGGCTTGCTATAGATTGCCACATAATCAGCATTATTGTTCAAACCCTGAATGACCAACTCATTCATCATGCAAGTTATACTCATGACATTAATCATACATCCCTAGTTAAAGCCTTATGGGATCACCTTGTTGCCCTTTATGCTTCTCATGGACTTTCTGGACAATTTTACCTTTTCTCTAATGTCATGCAAACCAGGATTCATACTAGATCAGCTGCTGAGGATATCAATCACATCCTGTCTCTCTTTGAGCAAATGCAGGCTGCAGGCTTGAATATGCCTGACTCTTTTTGGGCCATGTTCATGCTTACTTGTCTTCCTTCAGGTTATTCTTCGTTCTGCACCACTATGGCTGAAACAGTCACCACCACTAACTTTACAGCAGACACCATATCCAGACAGATTCTTTCTGAGATTGATCTTTGTGGATCTAGGGTTCCTATTTCCTCAAGGATTCATAATGTAGAACAGCAGAATGTAAGTGGCACATTTCATACAAACATAATTTGTTGAGGCCCACCTAAGTCTAATCAGTGGAGATCTAATTGACCTAACACAATTAGAGGAAACCACTCCAGACCAGCATCTGGAGGAGTTTGTCTTGGTAGCAACTGAGGATGAGGTTTTGCTCCTTACCATGGAGGTTTTAATAACCTCATTAAGGACCACAATCATCACAGTTTCCAATCACATCAGGGTAGGAAGATGCAGAATAAAGGAAAAGGCAAAGCACCCCAGGCTAATGAGCTTTTGGAAGAAAGTTTCACTCACATTGTTGAAATCAACAATGGGACTAATTTAAATGAAGCCACAGAAACTCCAATTGATCCACTTGTTGTATGGCCTAATACTTTTTTGGCTGAAGATGCACAAGACCAAGACTTCACTGAGGAAGTAACTTGAGAAACTGATTTTAACATGTGGGAACAAGGCACAAGTGACAGTTCTATGGAAATTGACATGGATATGAATGCAGATTCCCTTCATTCCTTTTGTCCCCACAGAAGCTCATTCTGATCTTCTAACAGGTGCAGGACTGTCTAACCTACAAGATAGACAAGACATACTGGATTGGCTAATCCAAGAAAGTATAAACCATATTGAAATAGAAACTGTTCCTACTCCAGAATGAGAACCAACTCCAACTCCAATTTCAATACAAGATAAGAAAGGAAAGAAGAAACAGGTGTTTTTGCTTGAAGGATTAGTTTTGGATCGCTCTTATTGTTGCAAGTATGCATGTTACATACATGGGAAGGTCTCTCACATACCTGATGATGTTGGTGTTGACACAACTAAGGGTGGTGGTGATGGTATTGAGATAAGAATCAATTAGAACTCAGCTCTGCTGAGTCTGAACATAAATACATGTGACATGTGAACTAATTACTATGTATGGAACACAGAGTCCATTCAACACTCCCCCTTTGGTAGATATGTAAAGTATTAAAACAGAGGGCAGTACTTTTACTTGGTGGAGTTAAACTCCAGCCCAAGCTGGGAGCAGAATTCATTGAACTTGACACGTCCAAGGGTCTTGGTGAACATATCAGCAGGATTGTCAGTCCTGGGGATATAGAATAGCTCCACTAGCTTGTGGACCATGACTGCATCGCAGATGAAATAGTACTTCATGCGAATATGTTTGTTGCACTTTTCAGTCACAGGGTTTTGCACAATGAATAAGCTACCCTGGTTATCACCACAGATGGGGATAGGTTTCAGCTTATAGCTGAGCTCACCCATCATCTCATGGATCCACACACATTGATGGGAACAGTCACTCAGTGCCATGTATTCTGCTTTGGTGGAAGAGATGGTGGTGGTTTTTTGTAAGTATGAATTCCACAAAAACACACCATCGGCCATCTTAAGATAGAAGCCAGTTTGAGAGTGCGTGGTATTAACATCCTGCACCCAATCCAAATCAGTACAAGCTAAAATGCCTTTTCTGGAGGAACCATTGTATAAGAGGGAATAATCCTGGGTTCCAATGAGGTACTGGCAGATGTACAGAGCTCTGTTGAGATGTTCCTGCAAGGGGTTGGCTGACATTTGTGTGAGTTGGGTAACCACATATGTGATGTCTGGACGGGTGCTGATCATAAGATACAGCAACAAGCTGATCACAGTCTGAAAATGCATCCATAATTCATGTTGGACTGGTGCATCATTCTTCACTGGGTAATAACCCTGTGGGAGAGGGGTAGGTGCAGATTTGGCATTGGTCATGCTGCATTGCTCAAGCACCTTGTTGAGGTAATCCTTTTGGTCAATTTGGATGTTATGACCTTCTCGATGAATGTTCATTCAGAGGAATTCAGATGGCTCTCTGAGATCATGACATTTCCACTTCTTCATGAATGCAGCCTTGATCTTGTCTACAAGGATCATGTTGGGGCTGCAGAAGAGGGCATTGTCTACATAGACTATTGCTAGACAAATGTCTTTGCCTTTGCAATAAATGAAAAGTCTGGCATTGGTTTTTAACTGTTTGAAGCTGAGTTCTGCCATGGATGCATCAAGTGCTTTCCATCAGGCTAAGCTGGCTTGCTTGAGTCCATAAAGTGCACACAATAGGTGGAGGACTTTGCCTTTTGAGTCAGGAGGCATGAACCCCTCAAGAAATTCCATGTAAATCTCCTCATCCAGTTTACCATATAGGTAGGCAGAGTGTACATCAAGCCCAGAAATGTGCCATCCTTCCAGGGCTGAGAGGGCAAACATACATCGCACAGTCTTGAAGCATACAACTGGGGAAAAGACTTGGTCAAAGTCTAACCCTTCAACCTGGCTAAAGCCTTTGGCTACCAGGCAGGCTCTTTTATGACCGTCCGACTTTTGATTGAAGACCCAACAGTTTTTAATCACCTTTCAGTGTTGTGGGCATGGAACAACTTTGTAGACCTTGTGGTCCTTCAGCATTTGTAGCCAGTCCTCACAGGCTTTAAGCCAATCCTTCTGCTCCAATTTAGGGAGCTTCTGGATGTTGTGGAATGTCCACTTGTGTAGATTTGGGGATGCCCCAAAAGTGGAATCATGTGGAATAGCATGATTGCAAAGATACAAAACCAAAGCATCTCCCCCTTCCCATGTGAGACAGTCAACATCATCCTCAGAAGTAGGAGATGGGGGGAGTCCACCAGGGACTGCAGGTGAGTCCAGAATGGAATCCAGAATGCAGGATGGGCCAGCTTTGCCAGTCAAATCCTTCCAGCATGACTCACTCTCAAGGTCCTGGAGCCATTGCAAAGGGTGACGGCACTCACCGAAAACATTCCTGGGGCACATCAGGGGGTTGTGGAGACACTCACTACACCTTGGGATAGGTGGGGGACCAGTAGGAGGTGGTTGGTGTGACAGAGGAGTCACTGGAGGTGGGGCTGGACTGGGTGTCTGCATGCAAGGAGCAGGAGACAGAGAAGAAGATCTCGACGTACTTGGGCTTGGTGACAGTATGGGAGAAGGCAAATTCCTAGAGGCCTCACTGGACTCATTGCCAGAACTAGATTCCAACTCGGAACCAGAACTTCTGGAACCTCATCATGTGTGTGAGTTGGTTCCAGGGGACCCAAATGGGGACAGTGTGGGGCAGAGTGAGAGCATCTTGGAAAGAGAGTCTCATTGAAGATTGTGTGCACCAATGTAACGACAGCATTGTTCAATGACATAAAAATAAAATTTGAGTCACTACCAGGAGCAATGCCCAAGTAGATCATCAATTGCAATTGTGGCTGTAGCTTTCCACCACGGTGTTCTGCCAGAATGTGCACATAGGCACCACAACTGAATACCCAGAGGTGATCAATGGAGGGTTTCTCCCCCTTAAGTATTGTCAGGGGGGTATCCCATTTCAGCCATAGCTGTGGGGTCTGGTTATAAATGTGGGTTGCATGGAGCAGAGCCCATTCCCAATAGGAGGGAGGTAGGCAAGCATGTAAATGCATTGCCTGTGCCTTGTCCATTAAAGTGCAGATAAGGCATTCTGCACACCTGTTCTGCTGGTGTGCATATGGGGCAGACTGTTGGATATTAACTCCATTGTCCTTCAGGAAGTCCTGGAATGCTCCAGAAGTGTATTCACCTCCAGCATCAGAATGCCAGTGTTTTATCATGGCATTGTACTGATTGTGGACAAACGTGAACCATTGCTTGGTCACATGGAGTGTCTGATCCTTGGACCTTATCAAGGTGGTCCAGGCCATTGATGTAAAGTCATCATAAAAGACAACTGCATACTTATATTTTGAGTAAAATACTACCTCAAAGGACTTTAAGTCTAAATGGATCAACTCAAAGGGAGCAGTTGCCTATGTCTTGCTAAGAGGAAATGGACAATTCAGCTGTTTGCCAAGCTGACACCCTTGGCAGAGGCCAGTTTTGGATGGGATCTTCATGTCTGGAAAACCCTTCAGGTGCTTTTTGGCATGCCTGATGACATCAGGGGATGAATGTCCAAGACATTGGTGCATGAGCTCATATTCGATCTCAGAGGTGAGTGACGACATGCTGGAGGGCATGTCATTTGTTACACTTGGTCCGGGTAGGAACGAGCGTAGGCTCAAAGAACTAACAGAGGGTCAAGGGTTCAAGGTATTGGACAAGGGATGCTTGCCAATAAGTCAAGTGAGTCGTCCGACGATGAGTCGACGAAGGGTTCAAAGAGTCGTCCGACGATGAGTCGACGAAGGGTTCAAAGAGTCGTCCGACGATAAGTCGACGAAGGGTTCAAGGAGTCGTCCGACGATAAGTCGACGAAGGGGTCAAGGAGGTCGTCCGACGATGAGTCGACGAAAGGTTCAAGAGATCGTCCGACGAAGAGTCGACGAGAGAGTCAGAGTGATCAAGGTAAGATTGAGCAGGACTAAGCTGGGGTTACATCGAGTAAGACGACTGCTTAAGTACTGCGAATAATGGAAGGTAATAGAAGGTTGTGGAAGGTTAGTGACTAAGCGAAGTGAAGATAGAACCTTCCACAGGAAATAGAAGCGTAGATAACAGGAATAGAAGATGGAGATGAAAGGTGTGCGACGAACACGTTGCATGTTCTAGAGCACTCTAAAGAAGTTAAAAGATACCGGGTCGGGCCGGTCTGTCGTAATGAAAGAGAATCAAAGAAAAAGAAGTGAATCGTAACATCATTGGGGAAAATGGGTTTGGCACAAAGCCAATACATGGTTTGTCCACCATGACTGTGGAATTCCAAGTAAGCTTCCTTGAAGCACTGGTCCCAGATGGTTAAATACCTGGGCCTGGCATGAAGCATGAGGCAGGTGTTCTGCAATAGAGTGCCCATTGACACGAGTCGAACAGCACACAAGAGCATGTGCAAGATGGGTGATAAGCAGCATATATGGTTGCCAAACCATAGCAGAATGGTACCTCTACCTATAATAGGTGATCAGCCATTAGCAGTGGAAGCCCACTGGGGCTGGTCAAACTTTTGGTATTCAACAAAGTCTGAACAATCAGGTGAAAAATGAGCCAAAGCTCCTGAATTGAGCAGCCACATATCTGATGGGACCCTGTGGTTGTGTGCTTTTTCCTTTCCTTTGCTGTCCTTACTGCATGAATTACACTGTGCAAACTCATGTGTAGCAGATTTATTAGAACTATCTACTACAGGAAATGTGTATATATGATTTACCTGCAGCAGAGTTAACTGCACGTCAGTACCTGATGTAGATGGGAGAGGGGATATGCACTGCGATGTGGATTCCATAAAGAAATCCTCAATGTATTTGTCATAGGCATCATCACCTAGACTTACAGCATCCTCTTCATCAACCTCCATGATTCTAGTGGTTCTAGCAAGCAGAACCTCTGTGATCTGTTGGGAAAGCAGGGCAGAGAGGTGTTTAGAGAGAGTTTACTCCATGTGAGCACACTTGGAGCAGTGGGATGCAACCAGTTTGAGGTTGCAGATGGTAGAGGAGGTCATGGGGACCTTGAGGCATTGTGTGAGGGAGATGGTTTCCTTGGTTAGAGGAAACACAAGCAGCCCATAGTGGGTCGCACCAGGTGCGTGCACATTACAGCGGGGGTCAGGGATGGGCAACATGAATGTGGTGGCGGCAAGGGCAATGACAGTGGCAGAGGTGAAGGTGAAGGAGGCTGAGGCTTGTGCAGCCTCTGCCTGCTTCTTCTCCTTGTGGGTCTTCTTCTTCTCCTTGCATTTCTCCTTGCCCTTTTCAGAGCAATTGCCCTTCTGCTGCTTCTGGTTGTTATTCCCCTTGGAAGAGGAACCACCTTGCATCTGCTGCTGTTGCTGCTGGGAGAACTGGGGTTCCCCCTGCTGCTGTTTGATGGCACTGACTTTGTTGGCCTATTGAGGCCAGGAGTCCTTGGTGGGACAGCACTGCATGTATGTTTGCCACAACACTTCTACTTATATTTCCTCAACAGTAGGAACCGTCTTGGTGATGACCCCTGTGGAGTTTGTCTCTGGCTTTGCTGCTGCGATGGCAGTGGCGATGTGGTCGGTGTACTTTGGGATCTTGGAGATCATGATCAATGACTTTATTTTGTTGTCAACCAGGTATCCAAAGTTGCAAAGCCAGGAGAAGAGGGTGTTGAGTTTTGAGAACATTGACACTGGCAAGTTGTTGTTGGGGATTGTCAGACTCATAAAGGCCTTGAACTCCATGATGGTGGAGGAGATAGTGGGGTTGTCAAACCTTTTTTCAAGTTTGATCAATATGTTTTTGGCATGGTCATTGAAGTCAATGCCACATTTGCAAGTGAGTGTGATAGCACCAGTGGCCTTGTCATCGTCCTTGTCCCAGTCCTCCTACTTTTCTTTGGCATGGCAAACCTCATCAGCTGGAGGAGTGTAGGCAGCCTGAGTGACATGCCCATTGGCATCCTTCACCTCAATGGTGGCAACAGGGACAGACAGATGGAGCTTCATGATCTGGGAGTAAACTCTGATAGACTGAAGGTAGTCATCCATCTGGGAATGCCAGGCACAGTAGTTTGTGCTGTTGAGCTTGGTGATGGTGGTGAGGGAGGAAGACAACATATTGAGGTCTGATGAGGATAGACATTAGCATGGGTACCTTAAATGAAAGAGTAAAAGGGAGTGGAATGAACTGCATCGCTAAACATCCAGAGCTTGTAAACTCAGGGAACATAGTCTCCACTTGTTTTTGAGATGGAGAGCTGCTGCTCTGCATGGCTTTTGCTTTGCAAAGCATCTGGTGGAACTGAATCCACACAGACAGCTCTAATGTTCACCATCTGGGGGTGGAACTTAATCCACACCCCAGAGGCACCTGTATGGTGGGCAGAACTGAATCCACACCAACCAACAGCCAGGTAAGGATGAGAGAGCAGAGGGTGGCATGAGCCACATGCTAGCCTGCTCAGGGCTCATAACCTGTTGCAAGTATGCATGTTACATACATGGGAAGGTCTCTCACATACCTGATGACATTGGTGTTGACACAACTAAGGGTGGTGGTGATGGTATTGAGATAAGAATCAATTAGAACTCAGCTCTGCTGAGTCTGAACATAAATACATGTGACATGTGAACTAATTACTCTGTATGGAACACAGAGTCCATTAAACACTCATTTTTTATCTGACAATTCTCTTGATTCTGTGTTACCATCTTCATGTCCTCCTCTTCAATTTCCTTTCCATCTGATGCACACAAACTCTACCCCTGTTTATCAGGAGACATTGCATTGAACACATGAAGGAATTATTCCAAATAGTATTACACAGTCAAATCATTCTCCTTCTCTTTCTATTTCTTCTCCTGTTGCTGGACAAGTCTATGACCAGTATACAGAATCTTATCAACCCAGTACAACTGAGGAAGTTGAATTATTTAATCATCAGTTGACTAAACCACCTACAGATGTAGATGAGATTGTATATGATGAGGAGACCAATGAATACCTGTTGTTCTACAGTGACTCCCAAAACTGTTACAATGTGCTAACCCTAACATGGTGCACAAAGCGCACCGCAAACACCCGTGGGAATTACGCTTAGCATTGGTGGGACAAATAGTAGTACACACTCCCGGCTACCTATCGGACCCTGGGTCATGTGATTCCATCCAGGAATGGCAGAGATATGGCCATTTTAAAACAAGAACTCCATTGTAACAGTTTTGGGACTTTCAGTAATGAATATGGTATTTGGTATTTATCAGTACTTGGTATATCCTCCTTTGGCTTTAATGACTGCCTGAATCCTCCTAGGCATGCTTTCAATCAATCCCTGACACACCTCAGCTGATATCTTCTCCCATTCCTCTTGAGTTCTTCTCCACAACTCCATCCCCTTAGAAGGCTCTTCATAGTCTGCAAGCTTCCTTCTGAGGTAAAGCCAGACATGTTCTATGAGGCTAAGGTCTGGAGACTGTGCAGGCCATACCATAGTCTTAAATTCCTGCTCTTCTAGCCACTCCTTGACCTTCTTGCAGGTATGCTTGGGGTCATTATCCTGCTGAAAGATGGTATCAGGAGGATTAAACTCATAAAACTCCAGGGTATTCTGGAGTTTATCCTTCAAAATTTGAAGGTAAAGGTCACCATCCACCCTACCATCAATCTTGGCAGCATATCCAACCCCATTCCAGGTCATACAGCCTCACATCATCAAGGAATCACCACCAAACTTCACTGTCCCCTCCACCAACCTGTCACTAAGTCCCTCTCTTGCCTTTTTTCATCCCCATTTGCGCCCATCTGACCCTAGGCAATTGATTTTGGTCTCATCTGACCATATTACCTGCTTCCAGTCCTTCAAAGTCCAATCATGCTTTGTGATGCTTTGCTGAGAGTAGAGATCATTTAGACTTGACTACAGCCTTCATACCAACATTTTTCAAGTGACAATGGACTGTATTAGGATGGAGGGATTGGTTGGTGATGGTGAAGAGGGTTTTGGTGACCTGAACAGCATTCTCTGCCTTGTTACTAGTGATTAGACATACAGCATGCTGGATATCAGTAGAGGAAAGCTTGGATGGACAGCCTCCAAGTGACTTCTGAAGGGTAGAGCACTCCTTGGAATGAAGTCTGAAGATGGTAGCAGTACTCAGACCTGTACTGGATGCAATAGAACAGACAGAGAGACCAGAATCCAGCTGAGAGAGAATAGTATGTTTTTGGATATTGTTATGATCAGTGATAACCCCCTATCTTTTCTTCCCTTGTTACATAATAATCTGTCTCAGTCTTCTTTTGATTCTTTTGCTATGCAACACGGTAATATTGATATCCCTTCATGTTCTAGACTTTACTATGTCTATTTACACTTACTATCTATTTTTACTTAGAGATCCCAACTAGATTTCCTATGTGTCTCCACTTGCACAGCCCATGCTATTTATTCTCCTTATTCTCCCATCATCATTCATAGCCTCTGATCACAGCTCCTTTGCACAGACTAGCATAGCTCTATACTTAGTTTCCACAGCCCTATGGCTATCTGATGACTTATAGTGACTCAGTATGACTAGCACTACTTAGTATAATACTGGCCATACATGTACAGTAACACTAAGCAATTCCTACCTTAGGTTTTTGCCTTCACATCCCAGTCCTCCTCTGAGTTCATTCCTAAAGTTGGTCTTAGTGCCTCCTTATCATCATCCTTAGTCTCAACCACCTAGAACCTCTGTGATCCTTCTAGGAGATCCTTGATGTCATCTGACGTCATCTCAAACCTCTGTCCACCAGAACCCTTGATCTTCATTTTCAGAAGTCCCTGACTTACATCAATACATTACCTTCAACCCCTGTCCTTGACCTAGGCAATTACTGCTAGGTCAATGCTTGTTCCTACCCAGACCAAGTGTAACAGATATCAGAGAGAGGTTGTTACACTTGGTCCAGATAGGAATGAGCATAGGCTCAAAGAACTAACAAGAGAGTCAAGGGTTCAATGGTATTCAGACAAGAGGGCTTGCCAGAAGGTCAAGGGTTCAGTCAGCAATAGTTGTTGATGAGATTTGAAGGGGTTGTCCAACATTGAAGTCGACAAAGGAGTTCAGAGATTTGAGGAGATCAAGGTAAGATTGAGCAGGACTAAGCTGGAGATACATTGAGTATGACAATGGCTTAAGTACTGCAAAGAATGGAAACCAATGGAAGGTTATGGAAGGTTCATTATTAAGCAGACAAAGATAGAACCTTCCAGGAGAAATGGAAGCAAAGATAACAAAAATAGAGAATGGAAATGAATGGTGTGTGATGAACATGTTGTATGTTCTGGAGCACTCTAAAGAAAGAAAGGTACTGGGTCAGGCCAGTTTATTGTACACAGGAAAAAGAAGTGAATCGTAACATTACCCCTGAAGTACATTTGAAGTTATGATGAGAAATGAATCAAAAGAAACAATCAAAGAAAATAAAAGAAAAGAGTTAGAGATCCATGCACCTATCTCCACCTGGGGATCCAGTCATGTTGGTGTAAGCTGAGTCATCATATCCTGGGTCATTGTTGCTTAGGTCTAAGTCAGTGATTTCGGGATCAGGAGAGGGGCAAGGACAACAGTGGCAAGGACAGAGAGGTTGATGACGACAATAAGATGGGGGGGGAACTTGTCTGGGAGCTGTGTTAGAGCTGGAGGATGGGGGGTTGGAGAGTTGTTCAATGAGAGGTTGGGGTGGGGATGGAGGAGTGAAGCCAGAATGCCTAGAGTGTGTTGAGGAAGCTGAAGAGGAGGAAGAGGAGTTTATGGGGTTGAGGGTACATGGACGAGGATGACAAGGGCAGCAATGTTGGGTGTGACCAGGGCAGTGATGAGCACAGTGTGGGCAGACATAGTATAGGCAGTTTATGTGGATGTGTGAGAGTTGGTGGCAATGGAAACACACTTGGCTGTAGAGGTAATGGTTGGGGGAAAGGGGTATGTTACACTGTCCTTCCCAGCTGACTTTGGCTCATTCCATAACAGCTAGTTCCTCAAGGGTGAGGGGTTCTTTGAAGGCTTCTGGGGATGGGTTTTGATGTAGGTGGCAGCATTCCTCAAGCTCTTGGGTGTAATGTAGAACGTCCTTGGCTAGCTTGTCCATTTCCAATTGATGCATGACAGAGAAGACAAGGTTGGTCAACTCGGTACAGGTTTCATGGAGGGTGGTGATGTGTTCCATAGGGTAGTCAGACATCTGGTTGGTGAGGGGGTAGAGGCTGTGGATCTCTTGAAAAAGGAGGAGTAAAGTATCAAGGGGGGAGAACAGTTCTAAGTGAGCATGGAGGGGGGTAATAAGATGGGGGGTCTTGAGAAGGAGCATTAAAGAGGATTGTTTGGTGATGGGGAAGGCATCAGGACAGATGTGCTGGGTGTAAAGTGGTAATTTGACAGAGACAACTGGGTTTGAGTCAAGGGTGGGAAGACATAGGGGGGAAGACATAGGTTGGGGAATACCTGGATTGTAATTAGTGGAGTCAAGACCTTGAATACAATAGAGTAGGAGGGTGGTCCAGCCAGTGGTAGCTGCAGTGGGGGAAGGAGATCTAGCAGGAGCAGACATGTTTGGGTTTCATGAACAATGTGGGAGATGAGGGAGGAAAGACATGAGGGTGAAGGGTTTTATAACCAGATAGAATTTCCTTGGCATGGTTGAACTCTGATTCGGGTAGCCATGAGTCTTCTTTGGCCGAGTATCCCTTCCATCAGATTAGGAATTTTTGGTTATTCAGGGTTCCACAGTGTCAGATAATCCTTTCCATTTCATATTCCTCTTCTCTGTTGATAAGGTCAGGTGGAGGGAAGGGGAAGTTCAGTCTGTGTACATCATTTTCATGATAGGGTGATCATAGGGAGGTGTGGAACACCGGGTGTATTTTCCATGTGCATGGAAGGTGAAGCTTATAAGTAAAGGGGAAGAGGACCTGGGTAATGGTAAATGGACCTTCTTGTTTGGGGGCAAATTTCAGATGGGAGATAAGATGTTTTAGATTTTGGGCTTCTAGCCAAACCTTGTCACCTTTATGGAAGGGAGTGAATTTTCCATGGAAGTGGGATTTCATAACTTGTCTGGCAAGTTCATGGGCCACTAGGGCTTTGTCTCGGGTTGTGGAGAGGAGTTGAAGTTGTTCTTCAACTGCAGGGAGGTTGGTTTCAGCAATGATGGTGGGAAGGGGACAGGGTTCAAAGCCCATCATGAGAAATAATGGGGATTTGTTGGTGACAGAATGGGGATGGTGATTGTGTGCAAATTCAGTGTGGGAGATGAGATTGGACCATGTGGAAGGGGAGTTGCCACAGAAGATTTGAAGGTAGGTTTCTATTTCCTGATTTACCTGTTCAGTTTCTCCATCAGATTGAGGGTGGTATGTGGTGGAGAGGGAAAGGTTGTATTCAAAGAGTCATCCAAGTTCCTTTGCAAAGGAAGAGGCAAATTTGGGGCCACAATCCAAGATGATTTTGTCATAGGGGCCAAACTGGGTGTAGACTTTGTGGAAAAAGAGAGAGGTGATTCCTTTGGCAGAGACAGATTTCTTGGTAGGGCAGAGAATCACCCCCTTAGTAAGCCCATGGTTGACCATGACCAAAAGACTGTCAAAGCCCAAGGAAACAGGGAGGTCCATGATAAGGTCACAAGAGATCTGCCAGAAAGGAATGGAGGAGGAAGAGATGATGGGGAAGAGGGGGGGAACAGTGGGATGGGTGTTCACTTTTGAAGATTGATAGGGGGCACATCCCTCAATGTATTTGCAAACAAATTGAGCAAGGCCTGGCCACCAAAACTCAGCAGCAATGAGCTGGCGAGTTTTGAGATATCCAGGGTGTCCAGCAGAGGTGTGATCATGGTGGCATTCAACAATGGAGCAACAGAGGCCAGGGGGAACATAGACACATCCTTGGAAAGTGAGAACACTGGCATCATATTGCCAGTCAGAGAGACAAGAGTGGAATTGAGCAGGAATGTCACTGGTGGTAGCACACAGGGCATCCAGGACAAGGGGATCCAAGGCAGAGGAGGTAGCTAGTTTGTTTTGGAGGGAGGTGTCAATGAGGTTGACAAAGAGGGTGTCAGGGAGGAGGGTGACATTGTCATTGTCATTGTCAGTCAGTGGGAGAAGATCCAGTCAGTGAGAGAGAGCATCTGGTGCTGTGAGAGAGGTACCAGGGACATGGGTAAGGTGGAGGTCGAAGTCTGAGATGTCTAGTAACCAATGAGCCTATCGTTGATTGAGTTTCTGGGGTTGGTGGAAGTATGTAAGGTTTTCATGATCAGTGAAGACTTCAACAGGGAAAGGGGATCCTTGGAGGTAGTGGTGCCAGGCTTTGAGACTGCGAATGACAGCAAGGAGTTCTCTATCATAGATATCATAGTTGTGTTTGGTGGGGGAGAAGGATTGGGAGAGGTAAGAGCATGGGTGCCAATCACCATTGGCATTGGTTTGGAGAAGGACTCCACCAGAGGCATATTTGGAGGTGTTGGTGGCAATAGCAAAGGAGTGGGCAGGGTCAGGGAGATGGAGGATTGGATGACCAAGGAACAATCATTTGAGTTCATTGAAGGACTGTTGGCAGCTGGGAGACCAGTCCCAGGGTTGGTTTTTCTTTGTGAGGTCAAGGAGGGGGCATGCAATGTTGGAGTAATTGGGGATGAAACATCAATAGAAGTTGGCAAATCCCAGGAAAGAGTGGACGTCTCTGACTTTGGTAGGGGTTGGCCATTCATGAATGCCATCCAGCTTTGCTAGATCCATGGCAAGTTCATCAGGGCGAACAATCATTCTGAGGTATTCAACCTCATCTGCAGCAAACTTGCATTTATTGAGTTTGAGATGGAGGTTTAACTCAGTCATGCATTGGAGAACTTGTTTGGTATGTTCTTCATGGGTTTTGGCATTGGAGGAAAAAATGAGGAGATCATCCATATAGATGACTAGCCATCTGTTACACTTGGCCCAGGTAGGAACAAGCATAGACCTAATGGTAGTTGCCTAGGTCAAGGACAGGGGTTGAGGATAACATACTGACGTAAGTCAGGGACTCCGGAGATGAAGGTTGAGGGTTTTGGTGGGTGAAGGTTTGGGGTTACATCAGGTGACATCAAGGATCTCCCAGAAGGATCGCAGAGGTTCTGGGTGGACAAGGACTAAGGGTGATGATGAGGAGGCACTAAGGCCAAGCTTAGGGTAAACTCAGAGGAGAACAAGGGAGTGAAGGCAAAAACCTAAGGTAGGAATTGCTTAGCATTTACTGTACATGTTTGGCCAGTATTTATACTAAGTAGTGCTAGTCATACTGAGTCACTGCAAGTCAGCGGATAGCTATAAGGCTGCAGACACTAGGTATAGAGCTATGTAGTCCTGTGTGAAGGTGCTGTGATCAGAGGCTATGAATGATGATGGGAAAGATACAGAGAATAAATAGTTGCAGGCTATGCAAGTGGAAACACATAGGAAATCTAGTTGGGATCTCTAAGTAAAGATAGATAGTAAGCACAAATAGACACAGTAAAGTCTAGAACGTGAATGGATATTAATGTTACCATGTCACATAGTGAAAGAATCAAAAGAAGACTGAGAGAGATTGTTATGTAACAAAGAAAGAAAAGATAGGGGGTTATCACTGATCATAACACCATTCTTCTGTGATCATATCTTGGAAGGAGTCATTCATGAAGTGTTGGAAGGTGGCAGGGGAGTTGCAGAGACCAAAGAACATGATAGTTGGTTCAAATAGTCCTTTGTGGGTGATGAATGCCACTTTCCATTGGTGACCATCCTTGATATGGATGTTGTTGTAACCCCAATGGACATCAAATTTGGTAAAGACCTTGGCACCTTTGAGTTTGTCAATAAGGTCAGATATGAGGGGAAGGGGGTAAGCATTGTGGATGGTATGTTTGTTGACATATTGATAGTCCTGGCAGGGACAGAGACCACTGTCCTTCTTTTTAATGAAGAAAAAGAGTGCAGCTTGAGGGGAGTTGGATGGATGAATTTTTCCTGCCTTGAGGTTCTTATCAAGGAAAGTTTCTGTGGCCATCTTCTTGTTGGGAGAGAGTGGGTAAAGTTTGCCAATTTTGGGGGTGAAGGAGTTGTCAAGGTTGATTTCATGGTTGTAGGGTCAGCTAGGGGGAATGTGGTCAGTTGCTTCTTTGGAGAAGACAGAGGAAAAGGTAGAGTATTTGGGTGGGAGAGTTGCTTTTGGTTTGGCTTTTTCAGCAGCCATAGCTAGTTCCGTGGATGTTGTGAGTTTGGCAATGGTGGCAGAGGGAATGAAGCAGGATCTGCAACGGATGATTCAATTGATGATGTGGTTGTTGTTGGCTTGTAGGAGGTATTGGGCTTCAGTTTCCTTCTTCATGTAGTCATAAAGACATCCATCCCAGATGGAATCGACTTGTATGTGATGGGGTGGGTGAGTGGTTGGTATTTGGGGGGTGGGGGGTGGCTTGGTGTGGTTGTAGTACAGGTCTTTAGATTGATCAGAGTTGAGGGAAATGGATAGCTCTCATTTGATCCAGTCAATGGTGGGGTTGGCTTGTTTAAGCCAGGGGAGTCCAAGGATTATGTTTTCCTTTCCACAGTTAAGGATGTAGAACATGACATGATGCATGAGTTGACTGATGTGGACATAAAGTGTGGTAGAGAAATGGATAAGACCATTTTTGTTTGTGGACTAGTCAATGTTTCGGACAGCAATGGGGGAGGGGAGTCATTCTTTTGGGAGATGATATTTTTGAACAAAGTCCTAGTTGATGCAAGAGATTTGCACTCCAGAGTTGATGAGAGCATGGGTTCCAACAGCTTTTAGGTGTGATGGTTTGACAATTTCAATAGGGATCTGCATGGATTGCTTTGTAATCAACGATATGAGTACAGAGGCACATGTAAAAGAGGGAGAGCCTTGTGTTGGGGAAGGTCTCCATTCTAAAAATCCTTGTTGGGTGAGATGAAGGAGATTCTAGCTACAGTTTCTTCTTCATCATTGTCCTTGACTTCTACTAGTTTTGGGATTTCTTTGACTTTCCTAACCCTTCTTTCTCTGGCTTTCTTCAGCTGAGAAGGGAAGTGGGGGCAATCACCTGAGAGATGTCCAGGTTTGCGGCAGCAGAAACACAGTCCTTTGGTGATACAGCATTTTCATTCTTCTGGGGTTAATTTGGATACTTTGATAGCATTGATGTCCATGGCATCAGGGTCTTTCTGGGGATGGGAGGAGGAGGAGGAGGAGAATGAATGGTAGGGGAGGTTTGTCTTGCCTCATTTCACCATGTCATCAGCCCTTCCCCATTGGGTTAGGAAGTGGGTGGCTTTGGTGTACCACTCATTGATTTTGGTGGGGATGGTGTCCATAGACATGATATGGTGCATGAGTTTGACATAGATGCCAGTGGAGAAGTATCCAATGAGGACATTTTGGTTGGTGATTCCGCTGATCTGGACATGGTTTTGGAATTCAGAGATGTACTTTGTGAGGTCGGAGAGTGAGGGTTTTCCTTCCATCTTGGTAGTGGAGAGCCAGGTGATGGAGAGGGTGGCAGTGTCCCTGTGTTCAAAGGTGGTGTTGAACTCCTTTATAAAGTCCTCATAGGTCCCAAAGCCCTTGTTGGCATTGAAAGTGGTTTTTTGAAAAGAGGAGGCCCAAGTAAGGGCAGCTCCCTTGGTCATATATGAAAGGGTGAAGGCAATTTTCTTAGCATCAGTAGTATAAACTTCTTCATTGACAAGGAGATAGGTTTGGACAGAGTCCAACCAGATTGTAGCTTTGGCATAGTTGCCATCAAAGTATTCAAGGGTACCAATGTGAAGTTCGACTGGTTTCAATGTCATGGTGGAGTGAGGTGGTTGTGGTGGGAGGAAGAGGGGAAGTGGATGTGAGGGAATGAACTGTCAAGGGGGGGTGGGAGCAGAGGGGGGTTGGGGAGGGAGGAGGAGAGGTCTGGTTATGGTGGGGGTGGGGAGAGGTGGCATAGGTTCCCTGAGAGAGATATCTGGGGCTGGGTGTTACGATCAGCAATAACCCCCTATCTTTTCTTTCCTTGTTACATAATAATCTGTCTCAATCTTCTTTTGATTCTCTTGCTATGTGACACAGTAACATTGATCTCCCTTCATGTTCTAGACTTTACCATGTCTATTTATGCTTACTATCTATTTTTACTTAGAGATCTCTGATCCCTTTCCTATGCATTTCCACTTGTGCAGCCTGTGCTATTTATTCTCCCTATTCTCCCATCATCATTCATAGCCTCTGATTGCAGCTCCTTTGCACAGACTGGCATAGCTCTATACTTAGTTTCCACAGCCCTATGGCTATCTGATGACTCATAGTGACTCAGTATGACTAGCACTACTTAGTATAAATACTGGCCAAACATGTACAGTAACACTAAGCAATTCCTACCTTAGGTTTTTGCCTTCACATCCCTTGTCCTCCTCTGAGTTCATCTCTAAGTTGGCCTTAGTGCCACCTCATCATTGTCCTTAGCCTCCAGCCACCTAGAATCTCTGTGATCCTTCTAGGAGATCCTTGATGTCATCTGACATAACCACCAACCTTCGTCCAGCAGAACCTTTGATCTTCATCTCTGGAGTCCCTGACTTACATCAGTACAATATCCCCAGCCCCTGTCCTTAACCTAGGCAATTACTGCTAGGTCTATGCTTGTTCCTACCTGGACCAAGTGTAATACTGGGACAAAGGTTTCTTCAAGGGAGTCAAGAGGGATGTCAAAGTCCTTGTTAGAATGTTCAGTGGAGGGGGGAGATTCTGAGGGGACTTGATAAGAGTGTTGTAGTGCCCTTTCAAGGGCTCCGGGTGTTCGAGGGGAGGAAATGGTGGGAACTACAACAATGGTAGCCCAAAAGAGAAGCTTAGTTCTTTTATTACACTTGGTCTGGATAGGAACAAGTGTAGGCTCAAAGAACTAACAAGGGAGTCAAGGGTTCAATGGTATTCAGACAAGAGGGCTTGCCAAAAGGTCAAGGGTTCAGTCAGCAATAGCTGTTGATGAGATTCGAAGGAGTCATCCAACATTGAAGTCAACAAAGGAGTTCAGAGATTCGAGGAGATCAAGGTAAGATTAAGCAGGACTAAGCTGGAGATACATCAAGTATGACAATGGCTTAAGTACTGCAAAGAATGGAAACCAATGGAAGGTTATGGAAGGTTCATTATTAAGCAGACAAAGATAGAACCTTCCAGGAGAAACAGAAGCAAAGATAACAAAAATAGAGAATGGAAATGAATGGTGTGCAATGAACATGTTGTATGTTCTGGAGCACTCTAAAGAAAGAAAGGTACCAGGTCAGGCCAGTTTATTGTACACAGGAAAAAGAAGTGAATCATAACAGAGGTTGCATGATGATAGTGGTTGGAAGTCAAAAAGCATGGGAATATTTTCAAGCTCAGACATCATGCACATATGTGTATTTTTGTTTGTAGCATCAAACAACATCAACTATCAGTTCATTTCATAGAGATCCTATGGTTTATAACAAAAGTCCCAAAACTGTCACAATGGAGTTCTTGTTTTAAAATGGCCATATCTCTGCCATTCCTGGATGGAATCACATGTCCCAGGGTCCGATAGGTAGCCAGGAGTATGTACTACCATTTGTCCCACCAATGCTAAGCATAAGTCCCACAGGTGTTTGTGGTGCACTTTGTGCACCATGTTAGGGTTAGCATATTGTAATGGTTTTGGAAGTCACTGTATGTTGGACTGTTTACAGTCCAGAGTGATTGTGCATCAAATGAGTTTCATCAAACTCATTGGATGATTGACAGTGGATGCACTGATCACCTTTCACCTTTCATAGATGATTTTGTTCATTTTAATGGACAGACTCGCACTACTTCAGTTGCAAATGGTGAAAAGGTATTTATGTATGGTCCTGGTACCATACTAATACAACAATTAACTAAAGACATTAAACATCCTATTGTCACCCTACATGAGGTTTGGTATGCACCATGGGCTTCTCATCACCTGTTATCTGTTGTCTCTTTGACTGCCCATAGCTATTGCTGTGAGATTACCAAGCATGAATCAAAGATCTGGAACAAGGAAGGACACCTGGTGATACAGGCTTCTGCTTTATCCCAAACTAACAACCTGCATTGGTTTCAGTCAGTCACAATTACTCCCATGACAGGTATTGTGGCCTCCCTTGCAGATAATAATTCTTATCATCTGTGGCACCAACAGTTTGGTCATACTTCTAGAAATGCTTTGCACCATGTGCACACCCAATTATCTGGTGTTCCCTCTTTGACTCTACCTGCTGATTTGTCTCCTTGTAAAGGATGTCAGCTTGGTAAGATGCTGGATCATGCTTTTCCTGCTTCTGGCAAGCACTCAGCTCAACCTTTAGCTTTAGTCCATGCTGATCTCATGGGCACTATGCCTGGTGAACCTCACTCTTGAGCCAGGTTTGTTCTTACTTTCATTGATGACCATTCAGGTTATGCTTTGCTTTCATTTTTGCAGGTCAAATCTGATTGCTTGCAGCACTTCTATACTTTGGTTCCTTGGGCCAAGTCCTTTACCAGTCACACCCTTACCTTCTTGTATTTGGATCAAGGGGGGGAATTCACTAGTCATGATTTTTGTGCATTCCTCACTTCATGAGGTATCATGCATCAGATTTCTGTTCCTCATACTCCCCAACAGAATGGATGTGCTGAGAGATTTAATCACACCATTATGAAGAAAGCTGAAAGCATGTGCCAACATGCTTGCCTGCCTAAAGCATTCTGGCAAGATGCTGTGGAAACTGCTGTACATTTATATAATAGACAACCAATGTGTTGTCATGAATGGAAGACCCCTATAGAAGTCTTTAATGGAAAGAAGCCTGATGCTTCTTACTTTAGAGTTTTCAGATGTCAAGCATATGTATTTATTCCTCCCAAACAATGGCTGGACAAACTCTCTCCCAAATTGGAAGAAATGACATTTATTGGGTATGAACCTAATATTAAAGGTTGGCATTTCTCGTCTCGATCAAAACACCGAGTTGTAATTGCAACTAATGCTATATTTGATGAAACCTCATTTCTGCATTGTTCCAGAAGTCAAGAAGATGGACCTGCCCCTATTTCAAATTGAAGATTTACAATGACCAGAAGAAGCTTTACAACATCATAATGATGAAGCTTCTCAACCCAATACTTATACACATATACCTATTCCTATGCCTCATGGTTATCCTGATAATCAACAACCACCTGCATCTCATCATTCAGAATCACCAGATTCTAGTTGTCCATCTACTCCCTTCACATGGAATCATTCAACTACACCACCACCAACTGGAACTTTATGACCTTGAACACCTAAGGTTCAGTTTTCACTGATGAAACCTCCAGTTATACACCAAAAACCTGACACTGGACATCATAGTGATTTAGAAGATTATCATGAACATAAACAGTATAGAGTTAATGACTCTCCTTCCATTGATGATGAACAATTCAGAGATTGGTTAGTTCATCATGAAGTACCTCCAAATTGGATGCCCCCAAGGCAACAACCTGGAGAGAGTTTACCAGAGTTTCATTCACATCCTCATCAATATCATTCAACACAAGATGAAAGGTCAAACTTTAGACCTCCTGTAGCACAGAGAAGATCTACTCATGTACCACAACCTTGATTTATACCAGATAATGTGTATGGTAATATACCACCAGTACAAATCGAGAGAAATATAAGACAAAGAGGACTGGAACAGATTCAGGAGGAGCCAATACCAGTTGATCCACCTGAACAAAGATCAAATGATGATTATGAATCACATGAACTGTATAGCAGTCTATGGGTTCACTTTCATTTATCAGTGGCTGTGAATTTCTCAGATTGGACAGTACCAAAACACTATCAGGATATTGCCAAAGTACCTCCAGAACAACAAAGTGAATGGTATAAAGCATGCAAAGATGAGATAAATCCATTACTTGATTGCAAAGTATGGGAACCTGTTGATTTACCCAAAGGTCATATACCTGTCAAAGGGAGATGGGTATTTGCCATTTGTCCAGGCAACAGAGTAAAAGCATGCTATGTAGCAAAAGGCTTTACTCAAATCTTTGGAATAGACTATAAAGAAACTTTTTCACCCATAACAAGGTTTGAATCAGTTCATTTAATCCTATCTTTAGCAGCACTTCATGATTGGGAACTTGAAGCACTTGATGTCAAAACCGCCTTTTTATTTGGCAAGTTAGATGAAGAAATCTATATGACACAACCAGAAGGATTCATAGTTAAAGGCCAGGAATCTAAGGTCTGTTGATTGCAAAAGGCCATTTACAATCTTAAACAAGCAGCATTACAATGGAACAAACTGCTTCACTTATCCTTAGTAGCATTTGGCTTTAAGAGATGTACATCTGACTCAGGAATGTATGTTAAATTCATAGGAAAAGACATTCTCATCATTATTACTTATGTGGATGATATTCTTTTTGTTGGCAGTAACAAAGCTCTAGTTCTTTCTCACAAAAAGAAATTTATGCAGAAATGGGAATTTAGAGATCTAGGCAAAGCCAAAGAATACCTTGGAATGTGCATAATGCATAATTGCACCAAGAGAACAATTACTCTTGATCAAAACAAATATGCTGAAAAGATAATAAAGCAATTTGGACAAGACAATTGTAAAGAAGTTTCTGTTCCATTACCTACTGGGTATTCTCCTAAACCAAATCAAGGAAAAGAAAATCCTGCATTACAAAGTCACTATCAATCAGTGATCAGATCCTTGCTTTATATCATGCTAGGAACCAGACCAGATATAGCATATGCAGTAATTAAAATGTCACAATTTTCTTCTAATCCTACAGAAGAACATCTGAAACATGCAATGCACATAGTTTGCTACCTATCACATTCACCTAATCTAGCAATTTCATACTCAGCAACAGGAACCAATAATGGACTAATAGCCTACTATAATGCAGATTGGGCTGGTGATATAGAAACATCACGATCTACAACTGGTTATGTGATTTTCTTAGCTAATGGCATTGTTTCATGGCTTTCTAGATGACAAAAATGTGTTTGTCTATTGTCTACCAAAGCAGAGTATTGTGGTATGACAGAATGTGCAAAGCAACTTCAATGGATAACTAATCTGTTTGGAGAATTGCACTTTCCACAAAGTAAAATATCCATGTGCATTGATAATCAAGGAGCTATATTCTTAGCATCCAATCCTGCACAAGAAGGACAAACAAAATATGTTCAAAAATTTTAACACTATATTCACAAAGCAGTTGAAAATGGTGAAATTGAATTATTCTTTGTTCAAACTGGTTCACAATTTGCAGATATCTTTACCAAGAATCTTGGAAAGATTAAATTCCAAGAAGGATGGAATTCCCTTACTCTACATCCATTTCAAACATGAATAGTGAGGAGGAGTGTTGAGAATATAAATATAATTCATATTCTAGTAGCATGACCTACACTAGTAGAGCATGACTCACAAGTGTGACTTACACAGTCTAGATCACATAGATCTAAGAAGAGAAGTCTAGAAATGTTATCTACAGTCTAGATCTTTACTCACATGCTTACACTATCCAATTTGAAATACTTAGTGTATTCATCAGATA